>OLKM01001508.1:97430-128170 GCA_900291075.1 Melanogrammus aeglefinus
TCAAATTAGGAAACCAGGCCGTTTTGGTGCTCAACGGCGCCGCCATCAAACAAGCGCTCGTCAAGCAGGCTCCTGATTTTGCAGGGAGACCGGACTTCACTTCTTTCCAGTACATCTCAAACGGGGAAAGCTTGGCGTTCGGCACGGTCAACGATTTGTGGAAATCGAAGCGCAAAGTGGCGCACGCCACCGTCAGGTCGGTGTCCACAGGGAACTTGCACACCAAGCACGCGTTCCAAAACCACATCGTCTGCGAGGTGAAGGAACTTCTGCGACTGTTTCTGGACAAAACGCGGGAGGAGCGCTTCTTCCAGCCCATGGTGTACCTGGTGGTGTCCACGGCCAACATCATGAGCGCCGTGTGCTTCGGGAAGCGCTACTCGTACGACGACGCGGAGTTTCAGCAGGTGGTGGGGCGCAACGACCAGTTCACCAAGACGGTGGGCGCCGGGAGCATGGTGGACGTGATGCCCTGGCTGCAGTACTTCCCCAACCCCATCAAGACCATATTCGAGGACTTCAAGACCCTCAACTATGAGTTCAACATATTTATCGGCGAAAAGGTCACCGAACACAGGAAAACGATCGAGTCGAGCACCGTCAGAGACATGACGGACGCACTTATTCTGTCGATGGACCACATTAAAGACCCCGCCAAGGGGGTCTCGGTCAAACAGGACTACGTGCCGCCCACTGTGGCGGACGTGTTCGGAGCCAGCCAGGACACACTCTCCACTGCGCTTTCGTGGATCATTTTAATTCTCGTGAGGTAAGATATTTGCTCATAAGACTTTGCAGTTTAATTAACAGCCTATATAATAGTCGGTAAGCCGGGTCCAGTCATAAACTGACTAATCAATCGTCATTGCCGATCTCCGTGTAATCCTCTGGTTAACAACGTCGCGTGCCGTGGACTGTAAACGCATCACGTGATGTTATATTGTTAGGCCTATACTTGGACAAACATGTTCAAATGTATTAGTCTTTATTGTCAATATACAATCAAATATTACATATTTTTATTAGGTTGGACATAGTCCAATTGTGTTTAACAACTAATTAATTTGCACACATTTTTAACTTAACTTAAAATAACTTAAGGGATAACTTAACCCGAAGCCTTCATTGGCACATTAAATCTACATCTAATAAAGATAACCCTAATCATTAGAGGATTCTGTGTCGTGGAGCAGGTTTCCGGAGATGCAGCGGCGTCTCCAAGAGGAGGTGGACAAGGTGGTGGACCGCGAGTCCCTGCCCTCGATCGAGGACCAGCCCCGGCTGTCCTACGTCATGGCCTTCGTCTACGAGGTCATGCGCTACACCAGCTTCGTGCCCCTGACCATCCCGCACAGCACCACGGCGAACACCGTCATCATGGGCTACTCCGTGCCCAAGGACCGGGTGGTGTTCATCAACCAGTGGTCCATAAACCACGACCCGGGCGTCTGGTCCGAACCGGGCGCCTTCGAACCCACGCGCTTCCTGCGTCCGGACGGGTCCCTGAACAAGGACCTGGTGGCCAACGTGATGATCTTCTCCCTGGGCAAGCGGCGCTGCATCGGAGAGGACCTGTCCAAGATGCAGCTGTTCCTCTTCACCGCGCTGCTGGCCCACCAGTGCCACATCCGCTCCGACCCGGCCCACCCCCCCCAGATGGACTACCACTACGGGCTGACCCTGAAGCCGCTGCCCTACTACATGGCGGTGGAGCTCAGGGACAACATGAGCCTGCTGGACGAGTTCTGCAGCCCCTGAGGAGAGACTCGCTGGAGCCCCGGCCCCGCCCCCCGTCCAGAGGACACGGGGAAATACTGAACCTGAGCAAGGAGTTGGGGGGTGGTGATTGGCTGAGAGGTGGAGAGGACGTCCCACGGAGCGGGAGCTGCTGCTGAGCCTTTGGTTTTGATCCAATATATTTATAAACTCGGGCAGTTTTTCACCCTGGGCACATGTTGTGTCCTTGATGCTTGACATAGCGTATCCTACTACAGCCTGTATATTACATCTAATTGGCATGAATGGATAGGCCACCCTGCAGGCCGTTTATAATATGCGATTAATCACTGGACCTTTTGATTTAAATCCGGGCAAAAGCAAATGGCTTCCGTCATCTGAGCACATTGCCATGTATTTGTAGTACTGTATAATATTTGTAGTGAATGCATAATCATATCCTACGAAAGCTTAAAGTGCTGCAGTCACGAGGTCAGCAGGGAACACGTGGAGGTCAGGTGACATGAGGTGTGGGGTACGGATGCCGTACCCCAATGACGAGAGTGTTCTCAAGATAGGTCAACAAAGCCCTGACCCCAGTCATGCCGTGATGCAGGTCAAAACTAGGCTACTTACAATCGGTTGAACTGAGCCACGTCATTATTTTGCCGTATCTATTGTGATTAGGTTCCTGTGTGCAATGGGAATGAAAAACTAAAATTGTCGCTAAGAGATAGAATATGTTCTGAACATTCAGTGCAGATGGAAGATCTTAAGCCTGCAAAACGCCTTGAAATCACAATACTGCTGATCGTAGAGGACATGTCATATTGACTCATGTTATATGACAAAAGTTATGGCTGGTGATTATGGGTCGTGGCGTGTCGGAGACTGTACACAACCAATGAGCTTCTACAATATAATAATAGATGTACAGGAAACGGCATCTATATATCTCACATAAACAGTGCAAAGTTTCTCAGGAACAAGGCCTTATGAATGTTGATTAAGAGCTCACTGATTTGGATTGAAAAGGCTATTAACTTTGAACACTGACTATTCTTTTCTTTTGTTGAATGTTGCTTTGGTTTGTAAACAGTATAAAGCACTATGAAAATATAAATATTAGATCTATGTTAGATCAGTGTAATTTAGTCATGTAGGTATTATTATTACTGTAACTGTTACCCGTGATGGCTTTGCTCATATTCCACTGTTCATAAGATCAATAATGAAAGGACGCCTGCTTCATAAACGCGCCAGTAAACAAAACTCTTTGGGGCAAAAGCATATTCATTCATTAACCAATGATATTTCCTCTGTCATCTTAAAGATCTGAAAATACAAGTTGTATGTACAAATTGCATGATCTGATTGCTTCTAACAGACAAACCCACACAAGATAGGCCTACATTACCTCCAAACACACGAACATGACGACGCGTCTGCGCCGGTCTGTCTGTTGAACTCGGACCCGGGATCAGACGGATGTGGCCCGACCGATTCCAGTGTTGGGCTAGAGTTCCAGTATTATAAAGAAAACAAGATTGGACCTTAAGCAGTAAAATAACATTCATATTGTAAAACTCTTGACACAACCGGAGCAGTTTCCGTGTTGATTGGTTCTCTTCCTCTGATTGCCACATTTTACACAATTTATTACAGTTATTTAGTATACTCGTGGAGTACTGAAGTAGGCCTACGACAGCGATTATTTTCGCCTGGTTCCGCTGATACAGTTCAAGGGAAGATGTAGGCCTACGTCTAACTTGGGTATTTAAACGGTTTCTATTTCTGTGTCAAAGATATACAACTGTTGAACAGTTTATTGTATAATCCTTTTGATAATAAAAACGCTTGTTTGATGAATTAAGATGTCAAAAGATAAGAGATGATTACGTAGCAACATAAATTATATATTTGATGTTTTAAACTTGCATTATTATTTTATTGAATTTCTAGTCGATACCTCATTATATCTTGAGATATGCTGCATATCCCTGCAGTTTAACTATCATGCATAGCAGTTAAACTATATTGTAGCCTATATAGGCCTAACTGTTAACTATAATTTAACTATAGGCCTACTCTATAACACTGCAGTTCAACTTTACTGTAGATCTCTGCAATTTCTCTAAGATGTATAAGCAGTTTTACCACACCGTATATTCCTGGTTTATAGGACATGTATCCCGTTCTACTAAGACAGGAAGTTGTTTGCTGTGATATTGCGCAGTTCCACTGAATAAAATGACATTTTAGCAAATATGTATTCCATCAATGTCATTGGATCAAAGGCAATGTCAGTGTTTTTTTGTCCACCGTCGCCGTGACACGAGTAGCACGGCCGGTTTTTCAGCCTAAACGAAAAAAAATCAAAGCGTTAATTGACGCTTAACGTGCGACGCAGCACAGCCTTCACGTCACGTGCACCGTCGGCGTTGGAGCTGCTGCGTGGTCTATTCCGCGAGTCGTGCCAGGTCAGGTTGGGAACAAAAGGAAAGTGTTCAGGAGTGACTCCACCCCCCCCCCCCCTCCCTCCCGGGGCGCCCCCCCCCCCCCCCCCCCCCGTGCGGTCCGTGGTCTCGCTCTCCCAGAACATCCTGTTCCGACTCGCGCAGAGCTCACAGATAGGCAGCCAACCTCACGGTGGGTGACAACCCGACAGATGTAGATCTTAAACGGTACATTATCAACTGCCACTCTGGTGGATGGTGTACTTGTTTGTTCTGTGCATAGTATATGAAAACACATGCAACAGACGTCTAGCAATGAGGAAGGTTCCTAATTTTGGTATATTGCATGGCATTTGTTATTGCGGACGAATAAAAAAAAAAATCTAAATGGTTAAAGGAGGGGACCACAGCCGTGTAAAGAAACAGGCAGCTAGGAAGCTATACTATCACTCTTTCGTAGAATGAGTTCTCCATAAGTAAGGGGGGAGGCCTTATTGCGTGACCTTATTGCCTGGTTACTCTTCTTGGATTACAGGAGGCCTCTGAGGGTAGCAACCATTACGCCGAATTCACACAAGCATTAGGTTGTCTATACTCAACACAAGCTGCCCAGGGAAACACAAGTCTTTTGATGCCGTATACAGACGAGTGGTAGAAGAAGTGGTGCTTAACATGAGAGGTCTGAAGAAGGAGAGGTGGTTTTTAAACCTTTTTATGTGTTTCATCTTGAGACCATATGCCGTTGAAGTGCAGGTGAATGAAAGATAAGAGCCGTCACCAGACAGCCATCTGGTGGGGAGACAAGACCTGTCTCTCCTGTCACGGCCAGCTGCTTCTGAGCACCCGCGGGCACGCCCTGCACCCAGCAGGCAGGGACGGCCGCCATGACACCGAGACCGCTGCAGTGCCGGAGACGACTCCTGGAGTTTACCTCGAAAGCTTTTGACCTTTTGCAAACATTCCAAAATTATGACCAATCTATTCTGCAGGTTTCTTTTATTTTAAAATGTGCAACGGACTCATGCGTTGGGTAGATGTTAGGATGGATTCCCAGCTTCAAACCAAACTCCTCCTGCTATATCCAATATGAATTAGAGATTGCTCACCCTGTCAGACATCACTCACTTTTTCCTACTTTTTCTAATAATCTAAGAACAATAACAAAATAGTTTGCTGATTGCACAATTTTATTATAATCTCATACCGTCCTTGCAGATTTAAATATTCTAGGGTGCCTTGATTCCAGAATAATCTCCATGTATCATTTACAGCATTGGCCTCAAGGAGCATTTATAGTTTCCTTTGGGATACAAATATAATTAACACATTAAACATGTACAATACATACATATTTCCCATTTAATCAGTCCCTTTTTAATTATTTTAAGTTAAAATCATGAATATACCTCTTTATATATTATTTTAAATCCTTCCCTCCCTGAAACACTCACCCATATAAACACTTTAAACATTTGCTGCCTTAAAACCATTTTTATATTTTTATGCACGTCACTTAAAAGATAAGATAATCTGAATGCTTTCCCCAAAATTTGAAGTAATTGACTGGGAGGTAAAACAAATAAATTAACAATTAAATTTGGTCCCATGTGCTATGTGCTTTTCTGTGCCATCCATGACCAGCGAGTTCAATGCTTTTCCTTCAAACAAAAATTATTGAATAGAACGTTGTAGTCCTTGTCACTCTAGCACATGTACTTCATCTTCACTCCATGCTTCATATCTTACTATGAAAAAGATATGCCTATATCCTCCCTGGCAGCGTCGCCTAATGGAGATATAGGGTTAATTACTTCAAAAACATTAAAGCAATTGCAGTTTGATTAAGTTGTGTTTTGTAGGACAGACATAGGACAAAGGCAACATGTTTCTTAATCCACAACACGGATCGCAGTGTTTTGATCGAAGGAGATGAACTTCAGCTGGTGCCTTTGGCCAGCATGGGAACGACAACACAGACGTCTCTGACGCCACTCGGCGTATGGACGGAGAGCGCAACTGTACGGCCCGATGAGTGTTTCAGTGAGGATCGAAGCCAGTGGGATAATCGGATCATCACTGGCGTGTATCCGCGTCCCTCCGTGAGTGGCCGGTCCTCCTGGTTCTAGTGGGGGGCTGTGGGGGGCTGTGGGGGTGGCCGTGGCCGTCCCACCTCTGCAGCAGTAGTGTTATCTGCAATGGAAGGCTTTGTTGTCGTCTCCGGACCGCGCTGCAGCGGACGTACCCCAAGCACACCGACAGAAACACCACCAGGGGTTGGGGGTGACCACGCCTCCTCAGGGCAGTGCTTCAGTCAGCCCGGACGGACGCTCAGTTTGGGGATCCACTGAAACCGTGGTGAAGATAAGTGGGCATGGGGAGATACGCTCTAAAGTGACTGAGTAAGACTTGCATGCATAATTTTCTTCTTATTTTGGGTCATTTTTCTGCCCCCTTCACAGGGACAATATAAAGTCTGTGTTCTGTACAATTGCATGAAACACACTCGGTCACTAGTGACACAGTTGTGAGTGTATTTTCTCGATAGGGACTTCAGGGGACATGGACGGGTATATGTTCGGGGCAGTCTTTTTTTTTTTTTCCCCCGTAACATAACAAAACCAAAGCATGAAACATCGATGTTCCCCCAACGCCCGCTCGTCAAAATGGTCCAACCCGCCTCCCTCAGAGTGAATCCCAGTGATGGTGTGCTTCTGATGGCGAGTTGGGTTTCGAACACCCCCCCCCCCCCCCCCCAACCCCCACCCCAACCCCCACCTGTAGCGCCCGGTGGTGCGGGGAGTCGGTGGGGGGTGGTGGAGGTGATCCGGGTCTCAGCTCTTGGGTGACGGAGGGATTTTAGCGTCGTCAAACACCAAGCATGGGGCACAGCACAGTGAGCTCCTTCGCCGCGTCCTCATCCTGAACAGAAACAACCTACTTTTAGAGATATATATACACACCATATGTCTCCATGTTGCATGTATTCAATCGGGTATCTGTATCCAATTCACATCAATGTGTAGTGCGATAAGAGGTGGGCGTCCATGGGGCACAGGTGAGAACGCACCTCTTTGGAGACGGTGTCCATGGAGCAGGCGGCCTCACACATCCTTCTGGCCTGGCTCTTCTGGCCCAGGTCCTTAAAGCACTGTTGACCACAGATCGCACTGTTCATCAGAGAGATAAGGTAGGATGGTCTCTCTCTCCCCCCCCCATCCCATGGTTTTACCTCTGCGTGACTCTTTCTGTTTGACATTGGCTATTCACTGATGTCAATCAGTCAAGGGTGTTGTGAGCGGGTACAAGTGCTCTCAGGGGTTGTAGTCTGGGCTAAACTCACATCCCTGCTGGGGCTGCCTCCTTTGAGGATTGGGTAGGGTTAGGGGCTTCCAATGGTCTAACTTGGGTCAGCCCCCATCATAGGAGGGAGATACGTGAGTGAGTGAGGGGTCTGGATAAGGATGTACCTCAGAGGAGGGACTGCTTGTTAGCCGTATGACCTGAAGGCGAAGATGACCTACCTTGGCTAAGAACACGTAGTTCTGTTTGGAGTATCCGGGAGAGATATCCTCAACCTGGGAATTAGGGGGAAAAAGGGCTATTTAGTTATAAATGATCAAGTTTCAGTCAACGTTGTCCTTGTCTTTGTGTCTTTCACGCACACAGATTTACAACTTCCCTTTGAACCAAACAAACCCTTTGGTTCAATGGGATGTTTCTCTTAAATCGCTTTCTTCGGCCAAAAAGCCAAAGCGATTGGTTTCCCTCGGATGTGCGTCCCTACCTTGAGGAAGTTCTTCAGGGCGTCTTGGACCGTGGCGCTGGGAGGTTCTCCGAAGAGCGTGGTGGCCACCTTCCTCTCGATCCACGATAACTGAGCCACCTGCACCCAGCAGGGGCATGGGATGGCACCAACATAAAGAGGGTCGATCTCCCGGTTAGGTTAATCGATTTCTATTTCTTTTTCAATGCAGGTAATGTTTTCTCTACTTCTTGGGCCTTTAGTTATCTACAGCCTGTGTGTGCCTCTTGAAAAGTAATTGGTGAAGCAGCCAGAAGTCATATTAAATGCAGACGCAGCTGGGCTAGATTTCCAACCATTACATTGGTCTTTGTAATAATTCTACACAACCTTTCGATTCCTGTAGAGGGCTTTTCTCCCCCATTTGACCGTCCCAGGTTTTCCATGACTGACTGCACATCATTTCAACTGACTCCCACCTACCTTTTGGGAAATGCTGGACTTTAAATCATTTTGTTTACCTCTTTTGGGTCTCTAGGACTCATATTCCACACGTTCTTTGGATAGTTCAAATAGCATGAGTGGTTTTCAATGAACAAAAACATAGAAAATACCCCAAATGTATCGATCTGAATCATCTATAAATATCTACATAAAACATGTATTCTTCCATGGTCCCCGGTGAATGAGTGCAACTGAAGCCCAGAGTGGAGTGATGATACGCGGTGTACGTAATGTCCGCACGGCTCTGCGATACGACCCGCTCCTGTAAACAATCCTAACTTTGTCCGCAGCTACAACCGCTACCCGCTGCCGTGGAGCGCCGGGATATAAATACCTCTCTGGTATAATAACCGTTCTCATGCTAACAATGGCTGCTGTGAGCCTCCAGAGAGCTGGGGCTTTGGCGCGGAGAGCCGCCAAGTCCAACAAGAGGAGGGGACGAATGAGGGGAAACCGTGGGGTGGAGGCACGGAAACACAAGCCCCCCGCAACACCCCCTCTAGAGGGGAAAGGGATGTCAAGGGTGAGTGAGTGAGTGAGTGAGTGAGTGAGTGAGTGAGTGAGTGAGTGAGTGAGTGAGTGAGTGAGTGAGTGAGTGAGTGAGTGTCTGTTGGCGTACAGCATAGCACCAACGGCCCAATAGGTAGTAGGACATAGGATCCTCTGGCTTCAGTTCAATGGCTTTATCCAGATGGTCCTGAGAGAGAGACAGAGAGAGAAAGATAGACAGAGAGACAGAGAGACAGAGAGACAAGAGAGACACACACAGAAGCACAACAGACGGGAAGGATTTCACTGTTGACTCATGACGCTGTAGCATTTGCAATTCCGTCATCTTCTCCGCCCTGATCTGCTCTGCTCGGCAAAAACACACGCATGTTCCATCAACACACACATACGCATGCGATAGAACCAGCCGTCCTCCACACACCACTGCGCTCCCCACCCCCCCCCCCCCTCCAAGCCCCTCCATCTCTTCTTCTCTACCTCTGATAGAGAGATAGCAGCTGTCTACGCCTGTGGGGGCTGTACTCTGTTTCTAAGGGAAGCGGTTGACCACACGACGAACGCTACGCAGTCGCTCCCATGCTCTGCCTTATGCAACCAACCTGGCTCCAGGAAAGCCATGCACATCTGCAGGAATGACATAATCCCCCTGGGGGGGGGCAACTCGACACGACGGTGTGGGTGCACGGTGGGTACAATTACCACGTACAATAACCCCCCCTGTATATTACAGTATATCAGTCAAAACACGGCTTATCTGTGTCACGTCCCTATAAAATGTTGGCCCCGGCGTTAATAAACCACGGACATAGAGAGGGCGCCTGGCAGAGGCCTTCATTGAGTCTCCACATACCTTGAAGATGAAGCCGTTCTTGATCTTGTTCTGCACCGTGTCGTATTCAGCCATTAAACCACACATAATGGCGTACCTGTGGGGAGGCCACACCACGTTCAGTCTAAACGACAGGTCAAACTGCTTTAATCACTGTTGCGGATGTTAAGTCAAATTGGACAACATTTAGATATGACCGTGTTCATTTCTCAATGCAACCAGCCGTCGGTATCCACTGCTTCTGAAATCCCCCTCTTCTCTATGTCAATCTAAGCCCGTTCAGCACCGACAGGAAAACGTTTGTGGCCCAAAAATCTTGGATCCGACATAAATCTATTTCCAAGAAGTAGCAAAAAACTAAAAATAAAAAAGGATGGCAGAGGGGCAGCACAGATGTGTTTTGGTATGCGGTTATGAAAGCCCCATGAAATCCTTTAATCTGCTCCGATGGGCTGTATTCCTGGTGGAGGGAGCTCCAGTAGCACCTTCCCGCCACACCACCTCTCCTCTGGGTCACTTGCTGCCGTGCAGCCGCCCCACGGCCGGCTCCTCGTTAAGCTCTCTTCGGGGCGGTAAGCCGCTTCATCTCTGCTCCCCTCGGCTGCCCTCTTCTCTCACACACTTTCTGGAGTTCCTCATTAATGAGGGGAGACGTTCGAGGAGGGCGGAGGGGGGTTTGTTGGCTGTGGTGTGGGGATCCATGAGCCCAGTTGAGGTACTGGAAGGTTTCGGAAGAACAGAAAGGAGGATAAACGATCAAAGTGATCTCACCACGAGGCCTCCTTTTCCACCGAGACTGGTGAGAGCCAGCCCTCGCACGCAAAGAAGGCCTTCAGACACATGTAGGACTTTTATACAGCTTGAAGGTGACATATTATACCACCAGGTATACATCTCGGTGGACGTGTCCATCGAGATGTGTGTGCGGGATAGATCAGTCCACCAGCCTACCCAGTGGACTGTGGCAAGCGTTGCTCATCTATCCATCATACATCTAGGTGGACACGCCCACTTGTGATGTCAGAAGAGGTCGATTTTCCAAAACGGCTCGTTATGGCCAAACACACTCACACCTGGTGGTATGATAGGTCACCTTTAATTATAACATCAGATACGCTATGTGCATCCTGAAGCTATTGATCCATTTATAGGCAGCCACCAGAGACCTGTTGGCTGTAACGCTTCAGATGCTAGCACCAACATGCTAACCTCTATTTATACGTCTCGCGTGTGTGGGAGAGTTCCTATCGTATCTCGGATGTGCTCACCGCTGTGTGACTCACTTCCCGGCGCTGTGAACCTGGCTCAGCACCCGACATCACGTCACTCTGGTGGAGTGGAAAAGACAACAAGGCCGGCACCTGGCTACTGAGGGCACCCCATTGACTGCCCGCCAAGCAAACAACACGTAGGCGAACTCTGCGCCGCCGGAGCCCAGAGAGAGGGCGGGTGGCTCAGCGCGGCTGATTGGAGCTGGGTGAGAGTGTGCTCCGCAACATCACAGGAGCTCCGATGTTATCTGTCTGCAGTCGTTCCGACTGACTTCCAATGAAAACAAGCCGCTCAAAGCCGTGGCTGGGAGTGACTCCCCACGCCGGCTTCGGGCTCTCCCCGACCGCCGGGCAGAAATCCCACCAGGTGTATCAAAGCTTTAGCAGCATGAGACCGCGTTGAACTGGCCACGCCTGAACTCTGAGGGACACTGTGTGTCCCCCCTCCCCACCTCCATCCCAAGGAAGAATCGGGGTGGCTGAGAAATAAGAGGTCTTGCGGGAAACCTTCGCGGTGACCAAATATGCATGCAACCAATCGAATTTCCGTTTGCTGTATCGTTGCATCCTGAATCATGTGCTGCTCCCGGGTGTCATCAATCAAAAGTGGGACTGGGGGAGGAGAGGGACATGAGCAGAACACCAGAAGGCGGTAATAATTCAAACTCAAATCAGCCGTCCCACAGACAGCACCGAGCTGCAGGGACGTTTCCTCAACGTCCGTAGGATAGCCCAGGGCACGTTCTCCTCGTCGTTACCGGTTGAGCGGGGAACAGGGCACACCGTGTGGACAGAGACGTGCTTGGTGGCTGGCTAAGCTCATACTGCCCATGAGGCCGGTGGAATAGTGTTTAGCACCGTGCAAAGAAAAAAAAGAGAAGCAGTACAACGGATAAGCAACAAAGCTGACGAGACCGTAAATTAAGTTGAGATAAGGTGTCTTGCCCGAGGTAATGTTCTTGATAGTTCCTTGGATCGAGTTTACACGTTACCAATCCTACGAAAGGACGCCTTGCTTAGACATAGAGAAACATAGAGCTGAGGTGTGCTTGGGGGGGGGGGGGGGAGCGATAGGAGAGAGGGGGGTGAGGGAGAAGATATGAACATGCAAGGAGGCGTGTCCGCCCCCGGGGGCGTGCCCACTGTTGTTTATCCTTTCCTTCCTTTCTTGTGTTGAAATCCCATCTCTCACGGCTTTCTTCTGCAACAAAGGGGCGGGGTAAATGGTGAAGTGGTGAGGAGGAAGCAAAATAATTCCGACAGCAATAGAGTCTAGAGAAAGAACACAACGTTAATTGCGCTGGGTTATTCCCAGTTTTTAACCCCCCCCACACACACACAAAGCAATAATATCCTGCTTGGCAGAAAGAGCTGACGATTGATTTCAGCGTTAAACTCCAACATGGAGGAGAGTTCTTCCAGAGTCAGGGAGGCTCCTGGCAGCGATCCCGACCACCAACCCCCACCCAGAGAAGCCACGGACGGGTCCAGTTTGGGACTGGTGAGGGAGTGATGGGATGCAGAGTGTTCCCACTGCAGTGTGTTATCTTAAATACCTCCATCTCCCGCTACGGTCCGCTGGATGTCAGAGGCCACACACTGGGAGGGAAAGCCTCCCACTGCGACCGATAAAGCACAAGGCGTGCTGTGGTCACCTCGGGGATGACCACAGCCACAAAGGAATGCGTTAAATATTAAAAGTGAATCCATCAGCCGCTTCCCAAAGCTTCCCTGGTAAACCCTGGTGTTTTTGGTAACCTCAGACGGTGTATAGTACACCGTGCTCCAGCCATAGAGGGAGGTTCATATGAGGTATAGCCTTCTATGTAAACAAGCCTGGAATACTATTGGATAATATCCAATCCACTTCTCAAGGCCACAAGTGTGCTAAGATTACACAAAAAGGATTCGTCGGCCGCAGTCCAAAGGACACAACAGCGCTTTGTACGGTCATAGCAAACAATGACAACGTCTAATATTTAATAATGGAAAGACGGATACGTAAATCCTTCTTGTGTTTCCCCATATCAGTGCCAAACTGGTGAAATAAATACAGCGGGGAATGAGTCAGAGGGATGACAAGTGCCGTGGTGTTATCGGCCATTTGTGGAGGTTGAAAAGCTGCTGGGACAGTGTGGAGTGGGCACGCTGGTAGCATATGAGGGGGAGACCCTGCATGCCCGCGTCGGACATACAGAACTCCAAGAGCCCTGACCGTCCACGGAGCACAAAACAGCTCTTTTCGGCACGTCACGTTATCCGCCGTGACAGAAGCGGGAGAAAGGCTTGGCCCGTTGATCCGGCTGAATGATTGTCATTCATTCACTCTGTGGTCATTGTCTATTATTAGTCCCTGTCGGCTGCAGACTCTCCCTTGCCAGCACCTTGCGTGGCAGATCAAGAAGGAAATCGGTGCCGTCGCTCAACACCCTCTGCCAAATCTGGGACCAGCTGGGCCGCATTGTGAAGGCCGGGCCCCGGCGCCTGATGTCGTGAGAATGGCCAAGGAAACAGTGACCTCATGCTGAACGAAAAGGGCTCCAAACCCTGCTTGGCACGCCGCCCCCGTATCCATGGTAGAAACGCGGCCTTATCTACTTTGCCATGCCCGTTTTAATTAAGCTGCATTTCCGCCTGGTTTAAGATCCCAACAAATCCCATTAGTGGATATGGGATTAAGCATTTGGCTCTTTTTTTTTTTTTAACCGTTGGTCATAATTAACAGAACAAGCAGGGCCTTCTCTCTCGGACCTCCAGCTGTGGTATGGGCGTAAGCTATAACGCCGTCTGCCTCAACCGAGTGGTGCGAAGGGGCCCCAACAAGGTGCACTGCGCTGAGAACACTTTCCATGAGAAAGTGCCACACACACCTCTTCAAAGATGACATCAATCACATGCGGCACCTATTTAAAAAAGGACCTCGATGGCGCTCCAAAAGGAAATACATTTTGGGTGTCTCTAAATACAACAATTATATTAATTCATTAACCAAGAAACATGTATGCAAATGTCGCAAGCACAGACCTGCAAACACACCCCCAAGTTTCGGGGGCACCCCGATGTTAAAAAGACAGGCAGTAGAGGAAAGTGAAGGGTGCTTGTTAAAAGTGTCTGCTAGACGTGCATGCCGTTTTAAACCTGGTAAATATGCAGGCCACTTACATTTGAAAGGAAAACCCTACAAAACATAAAGAGATCGTGATAGTTCTTTCATGGCCGAGGTGCCTTTGTAGCTTCAAAAGACGAACCCTCCAGGAGTACCGAATGCCCATCTGAGAACTGTAATCTGGGACCAATCTCTATCGGCTGTGTTGTGTCCACAGGCTGCGGTCGGCGCGCCGCCTTCAAGTCACAACACGAGCGCTTCTTGCAGGCCAGGAATGCGGTGGCGAGGCCTGCACCAATACAAACAGGATCCATACCACCAGGCCCCTCTTGACACAAATAATTAAAAGCCAAGGGGAATCTCCACCATGAAACGTGAAGAGGAGGACGTGAAGACTTTCTTTTCTTCTTCTTCTTCTCCCTCCTCATCTTTTGGTGCAAGTTCATCGTATTCCGTCCTTTGAAGTTGCAGAATCCACTTCTGAAGAGCTCTGATGCCAAATGATTCCGACTTTGGCAGAGCCTGAGTCTTTATTTGATGCTCAGCAGACCAGTAGCAGAGGCTGGAGGTTCGTTTTGGCCTGAATAACCGAGCCGCCAAAGAGCACATTCAGAGGAGATGGAGGCAAGGTGAATTAATCTATTCTACAAAAGGATTGGAAATCATTTGATCAAGGAATGAAGGAATTAAGTTAGGTATGGATTGTGCACGACCAAACCTTAGCTAAAAATAAATGGGAGAGGCCAAGTTCAGTATGGGGGGGGGGGGGGGGGGCAACAGCTAAAGGAATCGCCACAATAAAGAAGACATGGCGTGGCCTCAGTATCCCACAGTGTGGCTACATTGGCAATGTGGATGCTAACTACCTTTTAATTGGAGAGAGGAAGACAGCTTTCTCTAGGTGCAAGGACATTTATTATACAAATGCCTGTTTGGAATTGATTACTAACCATGTAAACAAGGTTATACAATATGTATATCATTGTACATTATCATTAGGACTCATTATTCCACCAAACGCTGGACTGATGTCACGAGGAGAGAGGTGAGTGCCTGAGTGGTGACCATCCCCCACACCCGAGCCAGCCAACAGCGACGGCAGACTCCACTGCACTGCGGTATCAACCCAATGCTGATAGGCAGTGATCCGCGGGCCATCAGTCAAATGAATGTGTGTTCAGCCAGTGTCACCATCAGGCTATCGGAGTGAGTCCAGACTGTTTACATTCCTGGAACTGGAGGGGATGTGATGGTATCAGTGGGACAAAGCCCGGAGTGAGGGAGGGTGGGTAGGGGGGGTATGGAGGTGGTGGGAGGAGACGGCAGGGTGGTAGTACTCTGCAGAAGGACAGGGTGATGGCTTAGCCCAACCTACAGCCTCTATTGCACGTGGATATCTACAGCGCACAATGTATGGGAACAAGCCATTAAGGGTGACTTTGTTTTTCTCTCCCTAACCAAGTCAGAAGAAAATATTTTTCTTGCGATTCCTAGTTTATTGAATCGCCCCCCCCGCAGACCATCAGGTGGGTGGGTGGCCCACCTTGCCCAGGAATCACACCCAGCCAGGTGAGTATCTTGCGTGAGCGCAAGAATAATGTATTGAACCAAGTATTGACCCTGCAGCCTTTCTGGAAGCTTCGGGACACGGAAAACGCGGAAACTTGCGCCTGAATAAACTGGCTGCACTGGTTGTGTGTGTGGGTAAATCACGAAAGTTTTCAATAATGAGTGAATTAAAAAAAAGACCAAAGACCTACCACTGATGACTGTCGGCACATGAAGGGTTTAGCCTCACCGCCTCCGCGCCCGCCTCCTTTCCTAGAGGGGGGGGAGAGGGGAGAGTCAGACGCCTCTGGGACGAACCACGGCCCATAATCCCTGGGAACCCCAAGCTCTCTGGGCACCGATTGGTCCAAGGTGCGGCGCTTCCTTTTTTCAAAATAAGGCATGTTCATTTTCTTAGGGAAAATGTGTGATTTAGGATTAAGAGCGCACACACACACACTCTCACAGACACACACACAAACATGCCATGATAACTAATGTTGACCTGCGGTACCTGAGACGGCAGTATCGGTGTCATTAGTCTGTTTGGTAGTTATTAAAGGCCCATTAACAGGAGGATAGAGAAACAGGCCAATCCAGTCTGAACGAGAGCATTCTAATCATTCAACGAAATCAAACCACTGACACCGCGGTACAACCTGGGTAGATGAGTTTGGAAAGGTAATTCAAGTGGATTCCTAAAATAGTGATTTGGATGGGGAGTAGTAGGAATGCTAATGTTTCCATGTACAAACTGAAATAAGATTACCAGGGAAGTTAAACCGCTTTCAAGAAATAAACTAATATTACATACAGATTGGCTGAATGAATAATGTTTTCTTATGTATCGGTTTACTTTGTTCCCACATACATTTCTTACAGTTAAAATATTATGGTAAGAAACCTACTTTGTTTCACTGGCGCTTTCATGCTTAAATTGTTTCTTACTATGTTGGTTAACCAAGTCAGAAGAAAATATGCATCTAAATAAGATTTATTAATTTGATCTACACTGGACTCTTTCTTGAAGGACTGTTTCCATTCGTCATCGTTCTCGTGTCACAGTGTTCATGTCATAGTCTTCATGTCACAGTGTTCATGTCACTGACGGGGTTTAGTTTACACAACACCACCATTACTGATAATGATTAGATCTGAGTACAACGATCCATAAATACACATCTTTAAGTTTTGACTTTCAGAACATAATGTGAACTAGTTGATACGCATTTGTGGATTAGAAGAGTTTTGTAGAGTTTTGTCAAATGTGTACAACAACTGATCTGTATGATAAAAAAGGTCTGTGTACCACAATCCACAAATAAAATATACTAAAAAAATATTTCTTACTTTGTAAAATTATTCAAACTCCCTGTCAAAACTGAAATCGACATACCAACTACAGTCGAATGGCCAAATGATGAATAGATCTCATGCGGCCAGAGGCGAAACTAAACCGCTGCTCAGCCTCGTTTCCAGGAGGAGGACAGAATGGGATGGGTTACCCCTCAGTGCCAGGGTCTTCTTCTCCTCCAGGCCGTCGGCGAGGTCATGGGTGTCACAGTAGGCCCGTGCGAGGCGCCACAGCAGCGACGCACTGTGTCCGTACTGCCGACAGCGGAAAGGATAAAAAGGTTGGTTCAAACGGCACCCTGCATGCGTACATCACTTTAGTTTTCTCACTGTATGCGGCTACCATCGCTGTTTGCGCCCCCAAAAGTGGAGGAAGGAATTTGTATTCTACCTCGTAAATAATCTGTAAAAAATATATAGTTGTCTCTTAAAAGTTTTACAGATACAAAATGCAACTTTTGAGGGGAGGGAGAGAAACGTGACCACGGCCCAGAGACATGACCGTGTGCGTACACAACACACCTCCTCTTTCTTCTCCAGAAGTGTGTCAAGACTCTGTCTCTTGCCGCAACTGTCCCCTCGGTGAAGGGCGTCAACCCGCTCCAAGAGGGCGACCAGCTGGTCAACAGGCTCCTCCTCCCCCTCCTCTTCCTCTCCTGTCTCGGTGACCCCGGGCTCGGTTCCTCTTCGTCAGAGTCTGTCAGCGCCGTCATGTACCTGGAGGACACGATGCCATCGTATTTGAAGAGGAACTGATGACCAACCAGTCAGGTTGAGCCAGGTTCATTTCCTAAAGTCCTTCATCAAAAGCTAAGGTTGACGTTTCTTTGACAAGACTTTTTTCAACATCAACCCTTGAAAGACCCAACGAAAAACATGGATATGCAATCTATCTCCCATGCAAGTGAAACAGGGCGAGGCTGTTCTGGATCATAAGAGAGGGCTTCAGTCATGCACCCCTCAACACACACGCACGCACACACACGGCAGGTTTTTCCCCCTCACTGGAATCACTGAGTGTAAAAGAGACATAATTCCCCTCTTCAACCTGTGGGCTGGAAAGAACCTCTCTCTGTGAGGAATCTCACCCTGTGATGACTCGGAGCAATCAAAAAACCAAGTTTTAACGAGTCACCTTTATTTACCCCGCGGCCAATCATTGGCCTGATAATACACACTGACGGTTCACTGCATGTTTACATGCAAGACTGCAGCCGCCTTGTTTACACAAGTCGGTCACTTAATTGTCTCTAAACGCCGGCAGTAGAGGAAAGTCTTGCCTTTCCGATGGCTGGAGGCCGTTCTCTCCCGACGCGGCGAGGACTCGCCGAGACGCGGCATGCAACAGCCACTCGGGTTTTATGGTTCCCTCTTTCAACTACGGCGACTAATCAACGACACTTAAGAAGAAGAAGCGCCTCGCGAGCTGTATATGAGAAGGGAAAAACAGGGTCTTTACGACCGAGGGGGGGGGGGGGGGGTGAAATGAAAGACACCGAAAGGTGAAACCATGGGAAGCCTCCATCAGGTGTTGGCAGCAGCTGCACGTGCGTCATTGGCGGTTTGGAGGAATGTTTATGTCTGAGAGCCACGGGTTCTGGAGGGATGTGTCAGAGCCGGTCCTGCCCAGTAGCACGGTGGACCCAACAGGTGCCCCTCGCCGGAGGCCACCTCCAGACTCCGCCCACCCAGACACACCTTGAGCCCACCTGTTATTACAAGAGCAGGGGCCCTATTAGCCACTGAAGGGCCGGGAGAGCCCGGAGAAAAGGAAAACAAAGTGGGGGAATGGCAGCTGCACGAGGGGCTGACACATGCGAGAACAGCAACAAGCGTCGGCCTGGCGACGACGTGTGCAGATGGACAAGCTTCCGACGTTTTTATGTCTGGACTCAACCTCTTAGCAGGATCTGAGGGTGCAAAAGTACATCATGTGTCATGAACTGAAATGATATTGCATCGTGAACCTTTATAATAAAATAAATCAATCCAGCACTGTTGTTGTGTCATTAAGGGCTAGCTGTTGCACATTAATGCATACAATAAAGAAACCGATCTAAGGTAATGATGTTGTGTCAATAAGGCCTAGCTATCGCATGCTAATGCTAACAATAAATAAACCATAAAGTAATGATGTTGTGTCAATAAGGCCTAGCTATCGCATGCTAATGCTAACAATAAATAAACCATAAAGTAATGATGCTGTGTCATTAAGGCTTAGCTGTGGCATGTAAATTCTAACAATAACACAACCAATCTAAAGTACCGAGCTTAGCTGCAATTCGAGGCCAAGAACAATAAAGTCACACAGATTTTGCACATGTCTGTAAACTGTATTGAGCAGATCTATTGTGACGAGAGCATACTTCAGAGTGTTTCGCTTGCTGTGGAGGTTAACAATCCCGCTCTTTGTGGACCCATCCTGGGGAAAGGCCAAAAACCTGCAGGGTTACATGTTGAACAATGCATTTCATATCTATTTCATAATGTAAAAGGATGACCAACATGGTAGCTCGTCTTAGCTACTGTAAAGGCTTTATTCATGTAGATTACATAATAGCACAACAACTATACAACCCATATGTTTTGCACATCTTCTATACTTTTATCATGATCTGTTTACGTAATATCGGTGTCAGGACGAAAAACAGCACGTGACCCACTTCCAATCCAATCAATTATTCAGCAGGCCAGTGGTTAAGTTGGCCTTTGTGCTTACTTGGTCCATTCTCTTTGTGAAACCTAAACATATGCAAGGCACTGATCAACATCTTGAAATGCTACTCTGTGATCTCATAATGGAGCAGAGCCATTCAACAAAGTCCGGGGGGGGGAAAACGAGAGACACTTTCAAGGGAGCTTAACCGTGGAGGTTGTCATGGCGAGAGCCCTCACAACAAACATGGTGAAGAGTTACCATCTCAACATCTCAAGGCCTTGGAGCATCCGGCCTCAGGCCTATTCACTGCTGGGTGCCACGGGGGGGGGGGGGGGGCCAGGGAAGAGAGGGTACTGGCACTGCAACAGTGCCCTGACTGGAGAGTGAATATACTGCCTCTGCAGGCGTCCAAATAGTGGACATGGTTCGGAATTCTCCCAGAGAGAAATCGTGCTTGTCGGAGCTCCCCCACCCGCTGCCCTTGGTTCCGCTGACATGGTCTGGGTGGTGAACGAAGAGGTGCTTACTGCGCCCCCTGTTTGTGATGAAGTGTAATAGCATGGTGGAACAATACTTGATGAATGGTCGATTAGGAAGAACGGTGTAAGACATAGAGCTGTTTACATTGCTGTTATGGCCCATCGTAGAAAGAATAAGCAGGTACTAAATGGGACTTTCGGTATATCTAATTGACCAGGGGGTGGGGTTCACAGTCTTCCAAACCGGATCACATAGCAGGGGGACATTACTGCCCTGTAATGAAACTTGCCAGGAGGGTTGATACCATGAACTCGATACAGCGGGGACAGCGGTGGCTGAATAGGCAGTAGGGGAAGGGTTTAGCAGCCACATTATTGAGCGCATTGCAAACACCAGAAGGCCAAGAATCAAGAATCAGGGAAATTAACGTCACAACTAAGAGGATTTGGTAGAGGCACAGCATAGCCACCTGTTCTACGGTTTCAAAGAAACCGTAGAACGGTATGAAAGAAACTATGAAAGAAGAAGCGGAAGGACGCATGCAAGTGAAGACAGACAGCTATGTCATTTATTCACACACAGTGGCCCGCAGGTGAAACCCTCGTGCTGCTGTGCAACATGGAGAGCAGTGCAGGTGACCTCTCACGGCGCCGGCAGCAGCTCCGACGGGGAGCTCGGTGTTCCATGTTCTCATTTAAAAAGTACGTTACGCTGGACTGGATCCAGGCGCGACCGCGACACTACGTGCGAAGAGGTGTACGTGCGACCACAGAGGCTAAGCCTCTTTCGATTTTACACGTTGTCATTGTACGCTTAAAATGAAGCAATTACGTGCTTTAGCCAAGTTTAAATATCCCATTCAGATGCACCCATGCCCGCTGATGAGCACTTCTGTTAGCTATAAGCTTTTCCCTGAAATACAGACCATTAATCACGAGTATCTCTTTATAAACATTAGGTGTGCGTTGATCGGGCATGCCTTCCTGGCCACACAGAATCTGTCTGTTTATCTTAAATCAACTATCCATGTCCTAAATGCAAGGATTTTTCCGTCTGTTTTTTTTATTATTGTTACTTTTAATACTTCCCCCCCCCCCACTCCAATTTATGTCCTGCAGCTATGGCGAGGCGAGGTGAATAAACAGCAGTGGGAACTGTTTGAGGAATTACAAGTTCCTACAAGACACGTTTAAATGAGGTTCCTGACAACTTGGCACACACGCTTTGTGATTGATGGCCCCTCCTCGCACGTAGAAGAGGGCGTGACGATGAGGAAGCTGTCACGGCAGACGGAGAGCCAATCACAGTGCTGTGGACACACGAACAGCCAATCACAGCGCTGGGGAGGGTCTCGGGGGGTCCCAATCCATCTGGCAGCAAGGATTATGTCCTCATTCTTAGTATTGTCTTCTTCTTTTTTTGTTACCAACACATGTACACACAAATACAGGAACAAAAAAATGCATCTGTGCAGGTATTTCAAAAGCTCGTGTTGGAGCAAGATGAGTCCAATCATTGGGTACGCCAGCACTAGGCACTCTGTCGGAATATCTCTAGCTCCGCAGACAAGCCAATGTCCTGCTAAGTGATGGCTGCAATTATCACTGACATCTAAAAGAACTGCATACAATCTGATCCACGCGTTTGCATGATGCTTACAAATGCACGTGTGACACGCATTTTTCCATAGTCGATACAGCGATACATTGATAATTGCCTCTGGTTCAATCGTGAATGCGCTACTCTGATATTGTTGACACAGGGATAATTGATAAGACTGATGGTTCTTGCTTTCAACTCTTTGTAATAGTGTCACTGTCAGTGATCCAAGCCATGTTTACTTCTGCAGATTTTGTAATATTTATGTTTCGTATTTCTATTTGGTTTGCAGAGCTCCGTTGGCAGCAAGGTGAGAACGATATCCCGGCTAATCTCTCTGTGTACGTAGAGACTTCGGCCAAGACATAACAAGGGACCAAAGCTCTGCGCAACAGGGGCCACGGCCCTACCGTGCACCCCCCCCTCACCCCCAACAGGCTCCGGGAGAGGACAGGGTGCTCTTAAGGTGGGATACGGAGGGCCCATCTGATTGGATGTGAGGATAAGGGCAGCAGCTCCCTCTCTGGGTGGCTGCCAGCTGTTCCCTGAGGGCCTGGGATTTCTCCTCTACCGACTACAGCATTCCCCCGCGCCGTGCCCCAACAAATAACAGAGCAGAAGTAAAGTTCTTTAATTATAAGAGGTGTGTCTGTTTGTGTGTGTGTGTGTACGTTCAAAGATTTCTTTCTAAGGATTGCGACCCACAGATAGGAGCCGTTCAAGGGGATGCAGTCAAGCAACCAATCAACTGCCTCCACTGGAGCGTGGGATCACACCCTCTAGCAGAGGAGGACTGATGTTTACAAAAGGGGGGGGAGAATTATGAATGACCTCATGCAACCCAGGTGCATCGATCATGCTTACAGTAGTCACGTAGCCCAAGACAGACGAGACGGATGTGTTTTTACAGAAGGCCACAAGCTGTGCCAGAGTCATCCACAGCATCACGGCACGCCGACACACAGCCGGGCCCCGTCAGATTAACGACCTGATCCGCTGCAGCCGTAGCGCCCGGTGTTTTCAAGAGTCAACAGTTTATCTGACAATGCGTGCTAAGATTAAAGATAAAAACAGCAGTCTAGATCAATGCATTTGAGAGGCGGGGCTGGCAGTAGCAGATCACACCGACGTGCGGCCTGGAGCCGGGGTCTACTGGGCACAGCTGGAGGGGCGGACGGTACGCCTGGCGGACACAGTTCACAAGGACACAGCTGCAGCGCTAATAATAAAAGCCCCTACAGCCGCAGCAAGGAATAGAGTCCGACAGACCTAGGAGACAATGTACGCTTGTTCACTGCTTAGTCAGGATGCCAGCACAGCAAGGGCAAGTATTTTAGTAGCCTTGTTCTCCAGTTATAATGATAGTAATACCAAGAATGGAGGTGTGGACTGACACAGGGGCCCTGTGTCAGTCCACACCTCCATTCTTGGTGGCGTATAATAGTTGTATACTATTTAAAATTATATAAAAAGAGCCTGAACCAGAAACTGGGCCTGAAACCAGAAACGGCAGACGGTGCTTTTATTATTTGTTACCGAGATATTCTACCAAAGAATGTTTATTTCTACAGTGGCCGGTCTACACAGTGTTTGAAACCTTTACAGACACTTGCATTATGGTTTGCTACTGAAGGCCAGGTTTGTATTTTTGACCACAACATAACAACGTACTTCTCTGCCTTCAGCAACATGATTGGCCGAAAAACATTGAAGCAAAATAAAGTGAATCATCCCCTTCACCCGGATTTGAACTTCAGTCAACAGACGTTTAATATAAATCATAAATCTGCTAAATTAACTTATTATTATTATTCTGCATTTATCCAGCGGATTTCATTAAGATCGAACTTCCACAAGTATTTCCAAGTTACATTATAAGAAGAGATTAAACATATTGTTATGTTTTCATGTGGCTGTAGCAGTGCCTATATCCGGAGATCCCATTTCATTATATTGAACCAAAGGGCAAAATACGAGTTAAAGTTTTGTCAAAAACTACCAAGGTTCCAAACTCACTTCCCCTGTAAGACATGTATAACACTCTCCCTAAAAACTCCATTAAACCTCAACAACTTTAGAATAGCATTAGTTGTATTTTTTTTTTGTATTTTTTTCCTATCTTTCACAAGTGGGTTTTGATACTTAGGTAAACTGCTGTTTATGTTATCCAAGGTTGGGTGTGATTTAGGTATGTTCTGGTCTATGGAGGTAGAGAGCTGGGCATGTTCCTCCTCCACTCTCCCACAACCTGAGGCACATTGGAAGCACATTAAAGTACAACTGCTTACCCAGTAAGTATCCTTGCAAAGGTTAGGAAGCACAAGGCCTTCAGGACATATCTCAATTAACCACAATTTAACCAACTGGTTATGTGCGTAGAATTTAAGACCCAACAACAAATAATTGTGATAAAACTCACCCCACTTGTATCAACATCCATTAACGCAACCACCTTTAATGATTGAAATGGTTTCATGCACAGGTTGGAATATGATGCATATTCTAATGCTCACCATATCTTGTTAAATTGTTATTTATATCACTGTAACATAATAATATATTCATCTAATTAATCAAAAACCAGGCCTCCACTCAGGTTTAAGGCACTATTTCCAGCAATCAGTCCATCATGTGGATAGTTCCTTATGTTGGGATGTCCCAGAAAGCTCCTCAGTCAACAAGACACCGGTGCCCTGTGCTTCACACCTTAGTGGGAGGGTAAACACACCTGGGCGCTGCCGAGCTAATTAGACATTGCCCTCCCACCGTTCTCAGTTGAAAGCCTTGAGCTATTATTGTATCCGCTGCATTCAAGTAAAACTATTCCATTGATTGTGTATATAACTTTCAAATTTTTGGCAGTCGCTGAATAACAGTTATCCTTTTAGTTGGGGTGGAACCGTAGTGCCAAACCACCAAACACTGTGGTATTTTTATTTTCATCCCATGTGTTTCACCTTATTTTAGCTGTCAGAATACAAAGCCGATGTGAAGAAAAGTTATTCGGCAGTATTCTGTTTCAACAGAACAGATCAGATCACAAGTTGTGTTTGTTCTGAATCGCCCCGTATGTGACTGCTGATGGAGGTGGGGTCCTTTTCTATTCGTAAACATTGAGGCAAGTTGTGCAATATTCTAGTTTGCTCCACCACGTTACAAGGAGCAAGTGTGTGTGCGTGTGTGTGCGCGCGTGCGTGCGTGCGTGCGTGCGTGCGTGCGTGTGTCTTGAAGAAGTGAGTCATATTCGTATTGACATACATGTATGACAAGAGTACAATTCACTAGTAAATCATTGCTGCATTAATAAAATAAAATAAATTATTTACAAGGGCAAATTCTAAATCCGAAACAAATCCAAGAAATTATTTCAGCCACTTTAACGCTACACAAGTACAGTTAGCAGCAGCAATCGCTTAAAGGATATACGGGTACGACCCCTGATGTGTATTTATAGTGGTTATGCATATCAAGGTTTACCTGATATGCATAACCACTATGATGCACACAGAGTCTTACCCGTATTCCTTTATAGCATTGCTTGCTGCTACTTGTGTCTATATGCTGGTACTCACCCTCCTCACTCTTGCTTCCTCTGAAACCTGACCTCCACGCTTCTGCGCGCCAAGCCGGCGACCGCAGCGGGCCCGCTCTGCGGGTCGGTGTGTTCCGGCGGGACCCCGCGGCCGTGCCGCCCTCCGCCCGGCCGTTCTTCATCTCCTCTCTCACCTGGTCGGGCAGCAGGGGCAGGGCGCTCTTCAGGGCCCTCATCTCGTCCTTCAGCTCCGAGACGCAGCGAATCAGAGCCTCCAGGCGGTCCAGCACCTCCGCCTGGCCCGCTAAGCCCGGCCCGACGACGGCCCCGCCGTCCACCACCGTCAGACCGCCGCCGGCCCCGCTGCCCCCCGGGCTGTCGAGGTACGCGGCGGGCCAGGAGTCCCGGCGCCGGGACCGGAGGCTGCGGTACCAGACGGCGCCAGACGACGCCCGCCACTCCGGCCAGAGCCCCGATGACCATCAGCTTGCTGTCAGCGTGAGCCATGCTGCCTGCAGGGGGCGCAACAATAAAAAGTGGTCATACCAGGCTGCACTCTTTAATTCAATTTTATTTGTATAGCCTTTAATCACCATTACAGTATTTATGACACCCCTCTGACCCAGGGCCCCACAAGGGCAAGAAAAAACTCCCTTTAATCAGCAAGGAAGGAATCTTGAGTTTAGTTTTTACTCTTTCAATTGTTAAGTAATAGAGGGTGTAGCATACGAGAAGTATATATAGAAGTATGTAGGATATAACTCAATGCGTGATAATAGGGCTTGTACAACGCTTTTCATGAGACATGGTCAAAACATATTAGCCTACATTGCGGTATATTTTAGATTCAGTATTTTAGTTTACTACAATTCACTATAAAGTATCAAAACATCCCAGGGCTCATTCTGATGTCATGTAGAAGTGAGTAGCACTTTTGAATTGCTTGTAGAGAGAACATACATAATGACTGACAAGACTTATACATTATTAACGTGTGTTTGGGTCGGTCCTCTTTTATATTGTAACTTAGAAAGAAGTACAATGGATCCAACATTCCCCCAAAGAACAACAACAATAAGGTCTAGGCTAGCTGTAATGAAAATATAACACTAACCATCAGATGACTAAACACCAAGACACACAACCATCCAAACAATCCAAAATACTTACTACAAACAGTAAATGATAATGACTGCGCTTAAAACGACAGTATACCAACCAAGTGAAAATCGATGACCTGTCAGTGACCGATCGTGTCATCATCCTGAACAGTAAGTGTTAGATGAAAGACATTCCACCTCGACAGTCTCCACTAAACACAATGCACAGCGCATGCGGGCGGCTCCCGAAACGTTAAGTATTCGAGAAACACGAAGAGTGATATCTACAATACTTTTTAAAACAAATGCTACATTAAATGCGATACATGATACAAATGAAGTGTTAATATCTTACTGTGGGTAGGATAAACGGAGCACTTGCTATATGGCCTGACCGACAGCTTACCTTGTAACGAAGAAAACATTCCGTGTTCCACCAGAGGCCACAGCAGAAAACGTTCCCGTTCGCGGCCAAGGCCAAGCGTAAGCCATAAAAGTCAATGTCTGCCTTACATAGCCTCCGAATTGGAGGTGTTATTTGAATGCTTAGGTCACCCAGATCTAAACTGTCTGCCCATCCAAACTGGACCTCAATCTGGTTTAAGATGTAACCTATTCGACATATAGTCCAGCAAATTGATTAAGCAGAACTCCATACAGTTCATGTAACGAAGTATCAATACATCTGACCTGCCTTGGTCAAAACGATTTGGCAGCAGCTATTCAAAGATGGCAGAGGTTGAAGATATACAGAGGATATGCAGTAAATCAATAACTTGACACGTTGAAAGGTGAAATAGGCTGTAATCGTGGATCACTGGCAGTGAGAAGCAATTGAAAGTATTGGAAGCATAGAAATGTTAATTGGATAGTCATGGTGTTAGTCAGTGTTTTGTCATTCACATTTGAAACTTATCAGCAATCAGTGAGGGACACGTTTGTTTTTGAAACTGCCATAACGTGTCTCATGAAGACATGGAAAAACAATAGCCTATTTTACGTACAAAGTAAAAAAACACCCAGAATCCATTCTGATGTGCAAGTCCGTAAGAGAGGAGTAGCACTTTGAATGCCCTTGTGAAAGACTAAACAGTAATACAGTGGCTGTCTGTCCTCATTCTACTGGAAAACTTAGAAAGAAGTACGAGTGGACCAAACATTACCCCCGAGAGAGAAAACTAACAATAAGTCAGGCCAGGAGTGTCGCACCTGCAACTGGCGAAGCCTGCAATGCGCTCCCAGTGCTCCCCAGGGCTCCCCAGGGGCTCCCCTGAACCCCCCAGGGCTCCCCGTACCCCCAGGGGCCCCCAAGGGCTCCCAGGGCTCCTCAGTGACCCCCCAGGGCTCCCCCAGGACCCCCATGGCTCCCCAGGGCCCCCACGGGGCTCCCCAGTGGCCTCCCAGTGACCCACCAGCTGCTCCCCAGTCGGCGTCCCCAGGGCTCCCCAGTGACCCCCACCAGTGACCCCCCAAGGCTCCCATCTCCCGCAGGACACCCACCCAGTGGCCCCCATGGCTCCCCAGGGCCTCCCGCAGTGAACCCCCGCAGTGACCCCCCAGTGGCTCCCCAGTGCTACCCCAGAGGGCTCCCGTGACACCTCCCCCAGTGACCGCGCAGTGGGCTCCCAGTGCATCCCCAAGATGACCCCCCCAGTGACCCCATCCAGTACCCCCCATGCTTCTCTCCAGGGCTCCCAGACCCCAGTGACCCCCAAGTGGCCCCCAGGCTCCCCAGGGCTCCCAGTGACCGCCCCCAGGACCCCCCAGTGCTCCCCAGTGGCCCCGCAGTGACCCCCCCAGAACCCCAGTGACCCCCCCATGACCCCCACAGTCGGCGCCCAGTGGCTCTCTCAAAAAAAAAAAAAACTTTTTTTTTCCCAGAAGTTAACTTTTACTATCAGCTCTGAACCGTCACTACCCGGTCCCGTTCCCGCCTGCCAGTCCTGTTTATAGATCGTAAGCATGCATTAACAATGAACCATAAACACCACCTTACATACCTGCGGTATAGACAGCATAGACTGAGATGGATAAGATGATAGATTCATTCATCAACCTCCTAAAAAAAATAAAAGCCAAGCACTTGGTCATCTGTTGTATTGACTTACTAACCACCTCTACGCATGTTAAAGACAATTCAACAGTTTAATCCAGTGCTCGCTGAAGTCATAGTGACCTAATTATCATCTAGATATATCTCATACCATCCTAAGCAATACTGTACCCCTAATCACCATAACTCTGCTTTTTTATATGTATATTACAAAACCGAAGACTCCCACAAAGTGATGGTGTTTCTTGTTCAATCTGGTTAACGTCAAAAAAGTACAAAATGTCCAACATTTCCTTTATTGTCTATTCATAAATGCACACAAACTAAGTTTGATCATTATCATATAGTCTTATAAGCTTTGGTAATGCAAATATGGTTGTGGCCCAGAACACATTTATTATGGCGGAAAGAGAACAAAAAGTTGAATATGTCTTAAAGCCGACTTTGTTAAGATAAATGTTGGGTTTTATGAAATAATTGAAACATATGTTAATGCGATTTTAATATTCATATGTCTTACAACCCCGTCGATTCATGCGTTAATGTCTGTGACTAGTGTGGAAGCAATTACAGCTGACCCATCCGTGAATGCAGCCTGTATGATCTTAACTCGCTTGCACCTGGACACCGGGACCGATGTAATGTCGGTTAAATTAAGCTTTAATGGATTAAGTTTAAGTTGGTGCTAATCAAGTGAATCAAAATGATGCACACGTTTAAAGTTTTCTTTGTGTGCTGAAACTGTTTTCGTCATTCTTTATTTCCTGTATGGAATAATAGTTGAATTAGTTACACAATTGTACAAGTCTTTCAGATGTTTATGCAGTTTGCACAACACAGAAGTATCTTACTATTAAAAGAGACTATGTAACTTCTTTAATGTAACATGGAAATTACGCACTGATGTTAATAACACTGCTCAAAAACCCATAACGAAACACTAAACAACACAATGTAACTCCCGAGTCAATCACCACCTTCGGTGAAATCAAACTGTCCATAGAAGCAAACACGATGAACAATAATCCACAGCGTTGGCGACTGGAATAGACAACAAAGTGAAATGATCCGGCAATAGCAAAACAACCCATAACGATGAGTCCTGCAAGTGTGACCACAAACACTTCTCAGTTCCTATGCTTTGCTGAGTTTGGTCACTTTGAAATCTGGCGTGCTTTCACTCTAGGGTAGCATAGACGAGTCAAACCCACACAAAGTGGCTCAGATAGTGCAGTCATCCAGGATGGCACACAATACGAGCTGTGCAAAAGGTTGCTGGCTGTCACGAGTGTCCAAGCATGAGGCGCTCAGGAGACAGGCCAGTACATTCAGGAGACGTAGCAGGAGGCCCGAAGGAACAACCCAGCACAGACGCTACCTCCACCTTTGTGCAAGGAGGAACAGGAGAACCACTGCCAAGCCCTGCAACATGACTCCAGCAGGCCACAAATGTGCAGGTCCGCTCAAACGGTCAGAAACAGACTCCAATGAGGTGTAATGACGGGCCCGACGTCCACAGTGGGGTTGTGGCTTACAGCCCAACACCGTGCGCACGCATTTGGATCATTTGCCAGGACCACCAAGCCCTGGGCAAATCGCCACTGGCGCCTGGCTCTTCACAGATGTAAGCAGTTCACACTGAGCACAATGTACATAGTGACAGCACTGGAGACGCCGGGGACCGATCGCGCCTGCAACATCCTCCAGTATGACCCCGTTGGTCTGGTCAAGTAATGGTGGGTGCATTCTTGGGGGGCCGCACAGCCCTCCATGTGCTGCCAGAGGACCCTGACTAGCGCATCAGTACCGAGAGATGAGATCCCAACCCCGTGAGACAAAATGCTGGGCGGGCCCTGGGTTCCCTCCTAATGCAAGACAATGCTAGACCCATGTGGCTGAGTGTGTTCAGTCCGCCAAGACAAAGGCATTGATGCTAATGGACGGCCCGCCCGTTCCCTCAGACCTGAACCCATGAGCTCGATCTGGACCATACATGTCTCGCTCCGACCACCAACCGCCAACGCCGCAACCACAGACGCCAGGAGTTGCGGATGCTTAGTCCAGGGGTCTGGGAGAGATCTCAGGAAGACCACCCGCCCACTCACCCCACCGAGCATGCCGCAGGCATTGTAGGAGGTCATACGGGCACGTGGAGCCCACACACACTACTGAACCTCCATTGACTGTTGAAGGCCATTACATCAAAGTCGATCAGCCGAAGTGTTTTTTCCATACTTAATTTTGAGTTGGACTCCCAACCCAGACCCTCCATGGTTATGAAT
>OLKM01001509.1:0-45192 GCA_900291075.1 Melanogrammus aeglefinus
AATCCATTTTGCAAGGACTATAATTGTTTTTGCCAAACATGAATCAAAAATAAAGAAATATTCTCACGCATTTCTATGTTTTACTTGTCATACAAGTATAGTAGGCACAGTAGATGAAGTTTATGTCTTCCCTATTGCCTGCTCGACTGTCGATCTAAGATCTGAATAGATATCCTTGGAGTCAATCAGGTTAGAGAGTTAAGCGATGTTTTATTGCCGAGCCAGCAAAGAGGGATCTTAATAATTTCGGATGCAGAATATTGGTTGCGTGTGACGTTAATATGGTAAGTTCATGGCGTATATACTTAATCGTTTGAAAGTATTAATGTATGTGTATTGCGCTTCCATCTTAGATGGGATGACAGAGACACTAGATGATTCATCTTGTTTTTGTGTTTTCTATTTAATCAATTCTATAAAATTAGCACAAAAGTCAAGAGAAATCTTGTTTATTGATTATTCTTAGTTCTCTGTTTGGTAAAATAGTTATTCTGGCAATAACCTCTTAATGACAGGTAATGGAAACCTGTAATAGGTGTCCCTTTATAAAAATGTGCCCTAACCATTGTTGCAGGGACATGCATTGTGGGATGAGGCATCGAGAGCCTGTGGCGTAGTTGGGTTCAACTAAGTAAAAAAAAATGGCCAAAATCTTCTCTTCAAGTGCAGCAGATCTTCTGCATTGACGGATCGTATTGGTGGTTGTTGGCTGGATGTGGATGATTGAGATTTGAATAAAAAAAAGAAAAATATGGCAATATAAACATGTCTATTCATTTCGCACAAAGCACAGGAAGCTCACGTCGCGTGTTGGAAGATCATAGCACAGCCAAACAGCCTGGCACTCTGATCATTCCTCTGATGCTGGTCAACGCCTGGTTCAACACATGGCTGTTGGGAGTCCGCATCTATCCTATCTTTCAGCATTTGTCACGCAAGTCACACCACAGTGGTGCGTTGGTCTCCTGGAGACAGGCTCCACTATGCTGATCAATGGGGGTTAGGCTAGGGTGATACGCAGGCACGATACCATCTCCCACTCTCACAGACCATACCATCCTTCGAATGTCCAATAAGAAGGCCGCCACTGTTGGGGGGGGCGAGCTGTTGTCGATTGGGGAGGGTAGAAAGTGTCTGGAGGTCCAGACGTGGCGAATGGGATTGGTTGCAGGAATCATATCCTCTATTCAGTTACTCTAAACATAGATTTGGATAGCCCATTTGCTCAAATAGGTGATTAAGGCCTATTTATTCAGTGAGGGAGATTCCACCCCAATCAACGCTCACAAGCTGGCCGAGTCTCACTCAAAATTATGTTAATTCCTATTGTGTCGCAACTAAGACGCCAAAACAGCATAGTGGCTATCTCGCACGTTTTTACCACAGCTTTGAACCCTTGATCAATACACTGGACAGGTTGACTCTTAAGCGCCAGTCAAGGCAGAATCTGCATCTCATTACTGAGAATTAAACGTTCTCCAATGATCTAGGTTCCAGGTGCACCGATGTTCGCCTGACACCAGTTGCAAACGGGGCCTGACCGGGTGAAGGGACAGTCATGCAAGACTCCTGGCACCTATTAGTTGCCCTCATAATCGGAATCGAATCGAATTTGATTCGGTGCCAAGATATTACCACCCACCTAGTAAAGAGTTCATGCTAGGCATACCATTTTACACAGGAATTTCCCTTCTCACACTACTGGCTGCACCTTATAAATTTAATATAAATAATTTGGATGAATTGGTATTGGATGTTGCTGTTTAATATAGGCTAGGCTACATTTAATACAGCATAGGCTACCACACACTTATAATGGAGTCATAAGGCTACATGTTGTCACAAGGCTACATGTTATTAGGCATCTGCACATTGGTCCCCTAGTTTAGTGCATTTTTGAGTGGATAGTATTAACCCCCTCCCACAACCTGTGTGACCCATCTCGAAAGTTTTATTAAAAGTGTATTTACTTCAATGGTTTTAAATCAGTAAATGTTCATGTTTTTGAACTTCTTAAGGATGAGGCAGTCAGAAGAGGAGGAAAGGATTGAGGAGGAAACAGGTCATCAGGCAAGCAGTTTGAGCAGACGAGAGCAGTGAACCAGAGTCAGAGGAAGAATTAATCTGGTAAACAGGAATATATAACCTCTGCATCAAAAAATCGTTCCAAAAATAAATTTGAATGCTACAAAAACCCCGAAAGTCATATTTGTCCTGTGTGGTATCCAATTCTCCACGGGCTACATAATTTGGTACAGGAGTGGGGTGTAGCAAGAACAAAACTAGTTTTTTTTTGAATTTGGCACAGAGTGATTTAGTTTTGGATTTAGAAAATAACAGTAGTGGTGAATGACTCCAAGTCTTCGGTGATTGAGTGGTGAGCCAGCTGCGGTGGATGGGGGATGAGCAGTAGGGCTGAGCAATTTTAATGATTCTGCGATATACAACTGGATATTTGGTTCCCAATAGAGTATCCATTTTTTAATGTCCATATAGTAACATAAATAGAACTCTCTTCATATCCCCCTGTTTATCCCCCCGTTGTCGCTCTGCAGGAAGAGCGATTTGGTTCGCCAGCCGCTAGTCTTCGCTATAAGAGGAGCAGTATACCGTTAGATAGATTTCCTTTGCACTTTGCACAGCGCCGACGTGTCTAACCTCTACCTGTTTGCGGAGTCGAGGCAGAGCGAGCAGGAGTTCAAGAAACGGCGGCGATATAAATCAAGCAACTTCGTGCTTAAACAGACGTGTGGGAGCACTTAGGTTTAAAAGAAGAAGGAAGTGACGATTTAGACAATAGCATCGGGTTTGCCAAGCTGTGTCACACAAACGGTGAAATACTCCGGAAACACCACCAACCTACGACTCCACCGAGGCATATGTTCAGTTGTAAGCTAAAAAACTTGCAAAGAATTCTTCAGACAACAGGCCACTTGCTGCACTTTTTACTCTTTCCATTGTTAATTTGTATACTGCAACTTTATGTAACTTTCAAAGGCTTGTAAGTCATGTTCACTGTGTTTCAATAATTGGTAACTAATTTTCCTCAACACATCTTGATTCATTTTGTCCGCATTCGCAGCTGTTAGATCTCTATCGTCCTAAGTCAACAATATATGTGTAATTTATGTTTTTATTTTCAGTTCAATAATTCAATCTCAGCAGTAGATGGGAACATCCTCACAGATGTCACCAAATCACACTGTACTGCTTTAAAATCTTTTCAGAAAAGGATGCAGTGTATCGAATATCATCGATCGTATCAAAATCATATCGTTGACTTAATATCGTGTATATATAATATCGTGAGCTGAATATCGTATATCGTATCGTATCGTGAATTAGTATTCGCTACACCTTAAAAGCAGTGGGAGACGTTCTGAGGTCTCCAATGCTGGTGCTGGTCCCGGGTAGAGAATAAACTCATCGGCCCCAGAGCATCTGTGCCAAAGGATCACAACTTAACTTAGAGCTGCAAGAAAAGCATGTCGCAAGACCAAGCAGACTAAGTTAGAGATCGTCTCAGTCACAGTACTACCTTAACTCCAAATTTAAACTGTGCTTCACAGTATAACCGGACTAAGTGCATAGACTAAGGTCTCATCCATTCCGAGTGATCTGAAGTGAGGGGTACCTGTATTGTAAAAATCGGCCCAGCCCAATCCAGGTTCCAGGATATAAGGTAGCTGGCTAGAGGGGAAAATGCAGGTCATTTGCAGAGATCGGCAGAGATTGCGTGATGAGCTTTCCGGTAAATGCTGAAACAAAGGGGCTCAGAGGGATAAATATGTAACCCCGCACCACACGTTCGTACATCATGGTGCAAGAGAACTGTCACATGCACACCATTTAGTGGGGAGTGTGGTACAGATGGGAATCAGTTTGAAGAGTTTATTGAAGAGTTGACAGGGTCTGAGGGTCAGAGAGCAAACCAGAGAAAAGTGTGACTACATAGTATCTCTTCTACTTGGCCCTGCCTTAAAGAAGTTAGACTATGCACGAGGAGGGGCCAGTCTGGTTTCAGTGATTTGTTTTCATACTTGAGAATGCTTTTTGGGAAAAAAGCAGCGCCACACCAGCTTTTGCATGACCTTAACAACCGTAGACCGAGTTGAACGGGGAAGACCTCGTGATTAATCCATGCACTGTCCCAGCTGTTGAGCTCTGTAAGAGCAGTCCCAAGGCGCAGTTGTAATGAGGAACTGTCTCAGGGATCAGTTCATTGAGGGTCTAGGAGATGCTGCGCTACGGTGAATTCCGGAAGATGGTTAGGACAGACAGGCTCCGGTCTTCTAGATGTGAGGAGATGAAGCCCTCGGTGAGATATGGAGGACAGGCAGCCGTAAGGCCCAAAGTTGTAAAGAGCAGGCATGTTAAGTCTGAAGTCTCTCAGAAACGCAGAGTTGCCATTAAATACAAACAATGTCCAATGCCCAGTATATTAGACCAAAATTGTCAAAATACAACAGTAGCCATCGGAAAAACAACTAAAACACTTGCTGAGTCTAACTAGCACTGTAAGTGAACTGAGTAGGGTAGCACTCAACCGACATACGGGAGCTCACACAAGCTAGATCCCAGCCTAAAGTTACACCCGATGCCACCTATCTGTTTCAGTGTGGAGGTTCTGGCCACATTGTGAGACAATGCCCACAGGCTAGAACGGGCTTAAGTGTTATGACGCGTGATTCCTTATGTACGCAGGAACCCTTACCCTCGGTTGTCATGAGGTCAGACCAGTCGAGAAATAGTTGGCTCAGGGAAAAAGACGTGAACGGAAGAGAAATTAAAATCTTAGAGATAGCAGTTGGGGAATGCAGGCCTCGTTGAGGTAAACTCTCGGGGTGTTACAATATCATGCCCTGCTTGACACAGGGATCCAAGTCAGCAAAATTTCTGAAGTTTCTTTTTAGAGGACACTTGGCATAGAAGGCGAAGATGTGCATTCCGCAGCCTTGTAGTGGCTTACAATCACTGCAGCAATTGGATTAGACATACCTAAAGGACTATGTGGTGTTCGATGTAGAGGCAATGTGTTGACTGTCGGAACAGGTTTTCTTATAGTCAAAGATTCCTGCACACTCTTCCTCTGTTCCAGGTCTTGTGGGGATGACATCGTCATAAAAATGCAGGGAGTTAGTTGCACACAGATTTTGACACCACCAATACAGGGTCGAACTTGACTCACGCTGGAAAGAGGCTTTCATCGTGTCCAGGCTGGAAATGTAACAGACAAGCCCTCTTTTTGCTGAGTAGCTTGTATGGTTGTGTCCATGTGGCCTGCTTCATTTGCTGCAACAGTCATGGCTACGGGACTCAGAACTGTGAGTGAGAATGGTCTATGTTGTTGCTGGAGCTGTGGTACAGCCGTGCTGATGGTTTGGTTGTTGTTCCAACTGGTTCTTCTTGAGAGTCACATTTTCCCGTACAAGTAATGACATGTCTGATGAAATATCTGGCTAAAGCCAAGAACCCGTAGGGTTTTACTCAATGTAGATAGTGTGAAAAGCGATGAGTCTGGTTGAGTAAAGTTTCAAAAGAATCTCAACGATACTGACAAGTGAGTATCGACAAGGTGTCCTGAAGCTTCTACAGATGGACCAGTCTGTCTTAGCCGAGCTCAATGTAGGCGGTAGCCAAGAACAGCAAGCACAGTTGGGCTTTGTTGTTTGGAGAAATAACTCTTTGTGTTTGCGAAAGGAAGACGAAGACTTTGGTTAACACTGACAAGAGTAACATTGAGTCCATCTTACAACGACATTACCGTCACACAGCCATACAGACGCATCCCGTCCCCCAGTACGTGTGAAGTCAGGAAACATATTGGCAAACTGTTAAAGTCATTCAAGAAAGCTCCAGTGCTTATGGCTTCGCAATAGTGCTTGGTGAGAAAGGCAGATGGTAATCTGAGGTTATGCGTGCGATTACGAAAAACAACTCAAAGAACAAAAAGTGATGCATTTCCTCTCCTGAAGATTAATGAGAGTTTTGATGCACTAAGGGGTGTACAGTTCTTTTCCAACCATGGATCTAGCGAGTGATGACCTACCAGGGTGGCCATGCATGAGAGAGATCAGGTCTCTACGAGTATGTGGAAATGCCCTTCGTTGTTTGTAACGGGCCAGCAACTTTCCAGAGACTTATGCAAGTCACAATGATGATCGTATATTTTTCAGATACTCCTGGTGTTCTTGATTGACCGTTCTTGTGTTTTTCTGACCATTTGAACAGCACCTGCAAAGACTTGAGACGTGTGTTAAAGAGACTAGCAGAGACAGGTTTTAAGGTAAACCAACACAAAGTGTTGCATTTTTACAACATATCAGTGAAGTTTTTGGGCCACCAGGTTGTCAGCAGAGGGTGTAGGGACTGACTCATCCAAGGTCTCCGCTGTTAAGAACTGGAAAGTTCCAACCACTGTTAAAGAGCTGCAGTCGTTCATTGGATTCTGCAGTTACTACAGGAGATTCATCAAAGGTTTCTCACAAGTTGCTGGGCCACTACATGACTTAGTAAACAAAAGTTCAGGTGTGAAGAAAACAGGAAAAGTAAGTCACCAGGTTGGTGCAAAGTGTGTGAGGTTTCTTTTGAGCAGTTAAAGGAGAAACTTACGTCAGCCCCCATTTTGGGCTTTGCAGATTTTACACAGCCTTTTGTAGTTGAGACAGATGCCAGCCTAAACGGATTTGGCGCTGTGTTGTGTCAACAGCAGGGGGACAAAAAAAGGGTCGTAGCATATGCTGCCGCAGACAGTAGTCGGCTGGAGAAAAATGACCGGAATTACAGTATGAAGTGGAGTTGCTTGCACTAAAAGGATCGGTTACTGAGAAATTCCGGGGTTACTTGCTTGGTGCAAAGTTTGTTATCCTGACTGACAACAACCCTCTTTGCTACCTCCAGACAGCCAAGTTTGGTGCTATAGAGCAGAGAGTCATAGAGCTTCCGAAGTCACCTTGTAATGCTGTATCGGTCAGCGCAGACAGCCAGGTTTGGACAAACGTGTGTACTGCTCTTTTCACATTTCCCTTCACAGCCGTTTTGTGTGGACTTTTTCGGTGAGCCTGTAAGTTCTGTAGTCACCGAGGACGTTGACTTGCTGCAGGGGAGTATGTAACCGGGTGGTACAGTCATATAGGATGTACTGTAGTACTTGGGAATGCATGGGCTTCAGTTTGGTTTGAAATGTGCTGGGGACAGAGACGCATTCGGAAGTACATTTTTTCAGAGTCTGGGTACAAATGAGGATGCATTACATTTTTTCTCTCTTTAGTGCCGGTAATGAAAGGTTCTGAAAGACGGTTACCCTAATTACTAAGGAATAAATGTATACAAAATCTGTCTGGCAGGTTTTATGAAGAAAAACGTTTCAAAAAGCATCGGACATATGACCACTATGTTCTGTCCATGTAGGCTATCCAATGTTGACAACAACGTGACAATGATATGGCTAAGCTAACAACATAAAACAGAGAGGAGCTAGGAGAGGAATTAACTGCGTGTTTAAGTTCAGAAGGGCCAAACGTGTGGCTACACACAGCACTACAAAAAAATTATTTGTTGCACAGGGAACGCTGTATTACATCATGAGCTGGCTGTTCTAAATTCACAACACGCATTCCATCAAAACTAGCCTACATCAGGCATTCTGACCAAAACGCATGCACTCCTCACAATTATTCCAGAATTCAAGCAAAGCAAGAATGACCAAAAGTCACTTTGTGTCAGCAAGAGACTGACTCCTCAAATGCAAGTTAAAACAGCCGACCACTTGAATACAAAAAAACCCAAAAGATCTCGCCACAGCACCAGCAAATCTTAGGCAATAAATATCGCGTCTTACCTTTATTATGTGCGGTGGTTTGCAGATGCATCCCGTGGTGTTAGCTCTACCACATCCTATTAGTTCAACAGGTTATCGTTCTGATACTATGGTACTAGCAACCTGCTCTGGTGCTTTTTACCTATGTATTCAGGCTAAAATGACTTGATTGTCTGATGCCTCATCAGCATGAAAAGGGAGGAGGCTCAGCGAGCGTGGTAGACGTTACAGAGCTAGTCGCTGTACAAACAGCGAGCTGTCTAGATGCCGTGCTCGTGTCTGCTGAACAGGCAACGAGCCGCTTTGCCGTAGCACTCGTAACCGCGCGTGGTCCGCAGACCCGTCTTCTTCACCTTCCCAGACTGTAAAAGAGAGGTAGAGGGAGATAACGTGGGGAAACAATGAGAAACCTAGTACAGCGGTCCGTATCCATGGGGCCTTGTGTCATTGAGTCTCCAGTCCGCCCCCGAAGCTCAATGGACGCCGCTTCCTTAGAAGCAGGTGGAACCAGAGGTTTATGTAAACACGCCGTCCGGCCGCCACCCTACAGCCACCGGGCAAAGGGGGGAGGAAAGAGGCAGCCTAGAGGAATATCGCTCTTTAGGGAGTATGTACTGCCGTTCGTCGAGCGTCTCCTTTTTATCTTTTATTATGGAAAAAGAAAGAAGTGGGAGCAAGCCTGCGGAATTCTAGCGTGCTGCTCTCCTGGCTGCGGCTGCGGTGGCGGATGGTCGGCCGTGGCGGCGGTGGCGACGAGGGTGGCGGCTGTGCGGCGGTGGCGGCGGGTGGCGGTGGCAGGCAGCGGCGGCTGTGGCGGCGGCCTGCTGCGGCATCGGGGTTGGGGTTGAAGGCGGCCCCCTGGAGCGCTGGGGCCGGCCTGGACCCCGCTTCCTCCCGGCCTGCTGGTGGGAGTAGCCCGTGAGAATCGCCCCGAACCGGGAACGATTCTCATGGACGGACTGCTGGGGCGCGAGCGGTGCGCATAGTAACGGGACCTGTAAATCCGACACCCGATACTCTCAAAGTGTCGAAGGTGGTGTCCAATTTTCCCCCTTCCCCAAGCCCCAGACCCAAGAAGAGAGGTGCAACACGTGGATAAAGCAGTGTGGAAGACCACATCAACAGCTGAATCACGGAAAGATTAATAAAAGAAACGTATGTTATAAGAGCGCCATCATCTGTATTATCATAGTAACAAAAAAAGTGAGACTCACAACCAATCAAACCTAAATAATATCCTTAATACATGTCAGTTTACCTGCTCCCTGTGTAGTGGCAATCAATAGGTCTCCGTTTGCGGTCACGTCTGGCTTTTGCGACCACTACGGATGGCATCCCGCTGCTCTCCCTGGCTGCGGCTGCGGTGGCGGCGGTGGCGGCGGTGGCGGCGGTGGCGGCGGCGGCTGTGGCGGCGCCTGCTGCGGCATCGGGGTTGGGGTTGAAGGCGGCCCCCTGGAGCGCTGGGGCCGGCCTGGACCCCGCTTCCTCCCGGCCTACTGGTGGGAGTAGCCCGTGAGAATCGCCCCGAACCGGGAACGATTCTCATGGACGGACTGCTGGGGCGCGGGCACCTTCGAGAACGGGGGCCCAAAAAGTCCATCCGGAGCTAATGGGCCCTGGACGAGGCTTGCCCGCTCTCGTTCCGGAAGAACCGCAGTGTGAGAGAGCCATATGGCCCTCTGGATCATGGTGGCCCACGCCATATGCCGGGCGGCGAACGGCTATCGGCTGGCATAGCTGGGAAGGACGGCGCTGGAGAAGCGGGAAACCGTCAGACATCTTGCGGCCTCCTCCGGGCCGTAAGCCTCCCTGCCAACCGACAAGGAGACCAGGGCAGAGGAGAGCAGGGCAAGGTTGTTGACCGCCGCCGCAGATTGCGAGGCACAGAAGAACACCCTGTCCGTCAGGCTGGTAATCTGCTTCTGGAGGCGGTCGGGGGGCAGCGGCTTTTGATTCCGACTATATAATGCAGCAGCCGGACACATGGATGGACACATGCTGGCGGTTGCTGCGGTATAGAACATTTGGGTGGCGATAACAGTGAGTATTTGTGGTGGATGCCCGTGTTTGCTTCTAGATGTCTGGGGATTTTCGGGGCCGGTCGCCAACGTGGGCGTTACCTTGCATTGGGATGTATGGCACCACGCGGTGGGTTTGTGAATCGCAGTGCCGTTGAACAATGTTTAATCTTTTAGGGAAATAAGTCCGCTGGAAACTTAAGGAGGGGTTTGCCTGGGTTCAAGTTTGCTGAGATGTAGCCTAAGTGTTATAAGTCAATGTGTATATTATGTGTGAAGTGAGTCATTTAATGTTTGCATTGTTGATTGTCCTGTTAACGTCTATAGTGGTGAAAAGTGTATGTAACCAGTGTTATTTTGCATTTCCTGTTTAAAGTCATGCCACTGCCTTATTTTTTGAACTATTGTCTAAGCTGTTATTTAACTGTATCTCTCTATTAGGCATCTTCTTGTATTTTTTTTATTCCTCTTTATTATTCGAGCTGATGTAAATTGAAGTGCAACTGTTGAGCACAGTAGAATTAATCTGGTAAAAGAATATATAACACTCAGTCTCAAAAAATCGTTGTGTTCCAAAATAAATGAATGCTACAAGAAACCCCGAAAGTCATTGTGTCCTGTGTTATCCAATTGACCCTTCGCTAAGCCCCTCCCCTAAACAGCCACTGACCAATCCTACGTTTGCAACCGTGTGTAGCAACTGAGAGGTCTGTCAAGCTTTCAGCAGATGCTAATATGCCGAAGCGGTGCGCATAGTAACGGGACCTGTAAATCCGACACCCGATACTCTCAATATGCTGTCGATACTGTCGAAGGTGGTGTCCAATTTTCCCCCTTCCCCAAGCCCCAGACCCAAGAAGAGAGGTGCAACACGTGGGATAAAGGCAGTGTGGAAGACACAACATCAGCAGCTGAATCACGGAAAGATTAATTAAAATAAACGTATGTTATAAGAGCGCCATCATCTGTATTATCATAGTAACAAAAAAAGTGAGACTCACAACCAATCAAACCTAAATAATATCCTTAATACATGTCAAGTTTACCTGCTCCCTGTGTAGTGGCAATCAATAGGTCTCCGTTTGCGGTCACGTCTGGCTTTTGCGACCACTACGGATGATATGGGCACAGCTTTTATTTTATTACCTCCTCGGTTTATGCCATTGTTGTGGCACACTTGTGCAGGACTTCGTTGGGCTTTCTTGCTGTCTGTTTATGAGCTCCAAGGTATAAATCAATCCCACTATATGGGAACAATTATTCTGGCGCGCTGTAAAACAATACAAACCGGGTGGTATGTCGTCCGCCAGCAGACGATATTGAGGATATATCCCTCAAACGCATACTAGTGCAGACCCTTCTGTCGGCTTCTCTCTGATATATCAGAACCGTTTTTCCAAAAATGTGAGGTGATTTCCTTTGGAAATTGTGTTGATGGTATCATTGAAAACGCCATATTTATTTTGCTAGGAGCGAAAGCTTGACAGATATAGCAACAGTAACTAAGGGGGACGGGGCTTAGCGAAGGGTCAATTCCACGGGCTACATATATTATTTTATAATACAGCGAAGGGCCTTTTGCAAGACCTTGGACCGCGCATAACAACCATGAACCCATATAATGCGACTAAACTAAATGCTGATGGTGACGTCACACCCGCCCACTGCGTTTATTGAGTCATGGACGTCTTATTTTATGAGCAAAATAGTCTCACAACCTTTTAATCACAGAATGCAAGAACGCTCCAAAACGGGACAAGAAGTAGGATATTTTCCAAGGTTTAATACAAAACGCAAGACAAACCATGTCAACTGGATTGATTCTATTGGCAACACGATAGTGTCGTCTCCTGCGGCGGACGGCGGGCAGCGCCCCCTGCTGGCAGGAGAGGAACCAAACACAACAGGAATCTAAATGCAAAAAACACTTCGGAGGAGAACGGACCAGACGAAGAAAGCAATAAAGGGGAAGAACAGTTTGTCCTTGAAACTCCCAGAATCCAACAGGAGACGGGCCTTTCAAACACAGAGAGAGAAGAAACCTAAAACATAGGAAGTGAACAGAAACCAGGGAACAGGGAGAAGTACCAAAGTCTTTGTTTATTCCCTCCAGCACGGGGATCTGATGTACGTGTGAATCCTAACTTTCTAAAATCGTGCTTCGGTCGCCCACAGATATAAATAACATCTATTAAATTAAGTTGAATCCAATTGCAAACATTAAATGATATTCACAAGCCAAGTGTGGGGGAGGTGAGAGCAGAGAAGAGCCTCTGCACCACATCAGTTAATTGCCACGAGGGGTGTCTGTTGTGTGTGTGTGTGTGTGTGTGTGTGTGTGTGTGTGTGTGTGTGTGTGTGTGTGTGGTGTGTGTGTGTGTGTGTGTGTTGTGTGTGTGTGTGTGTGTGTTCTCTGATGTAGTTCTGTGTAGGTCGGAAACGACGACACACACCCTAACCTGCAGTGAGGAAGATGATGAAGATAATCAGAAAACCCATTCTCAAACCACTCCGTTTCATATTCATACGTCTCCCTCCACACCGCCGGAAGTATCCAGGTTCTGTGGAGGCCTGTGACCTCCAGGTCCACCGCTGTGTGTCAGACGCCACCCCCTGGGATCAGTGAGTCTCCACAGACACAGAGCTGGGGTCTCCCCAGGACGCTAGCGGTGAGGTCTTCATGCATACATAGGAGGCTAGGCGGGGGGGCGTGGCCTCTGACAGACACGGAGCGGACAGAAAGTGGTCGCCGTGTAGGGGAGTTCAGACAAACCGCCGACGTCACGTAACTCGCCCAATCGGAACACTCTTGACAAGGAACACAGCCAATCAGATCTGAGGAACAAGGGAAGGGGGCGGGAACTGAACGGGTTGAAAAGGAGGGACTGGGAGGAGAGAGAGAGAGAGAGGGACTCTCCGTGGTCCAAGGGGTTTCACTTTTCTCAGTCTCTCTCCCCCCTTCTCTCTCTCTCCTTCTCCTTCTCTCTCTCCTCTCGTTCATAATGAAACTCAAATGAAACAGGAAGACAAGCCATAAAGAGAGAGGGAGGGGGCGTCACGGAGGACAATGAGAGAGAGAGAGAGAGAGAGAGAGAGAGAGAGAGAGAGAGAGAGAGAGAGAGAGAGAGAGAGAGAGAGAGAGAGAGAGAGAGAGAGAGAGAGAGAGAGAGAGAGAGAGAGAGAGAGAGAGGAGAGAGAGAGAGAGAGAGAGAGAGAGAGAGAGAGAGAGAGAGAGAGAGAGGAGAGAGAGAGAGAGATGGACTGGGAGGCGAGAGAGAGAGGGACTGGGAGGAGAGTGACTGGGAGGAGCCCAGCAGGCGGCTGGGGGGGCTCGCTCCCCCAGCAGGCGGCTGGTGGGGCTCGCTCCCCCGCACAGGCCCGCTCCCTCGCACAGGCCACACCCTCACCCAAAACTGGTTAGCATAGCCATATGCTAGCTTGTGCTTGGCCCTAGCCTAGCTTTAGCATAGCATTGGGCTAGCGCCGGCCTGGTCCCGGCGGCCATTTCTACCGCCCGTCGGGGAATGTCAACAAGCACGGCAAACAGTGCAATTTATCGAACATTTGCAGAAATAAAAATGGAGTTTAATGGTTGGGGCTGAGCAATTCCTCAAGTGTCATATCAACCATATACATAGTTATGACCATATAATTAATATCCCACCGCTATCTACAATGGGCCCCCGGCCCATGCCCGGCCCCCGTTGGTGGTGGAGGGGCCAGGGGGGCCAGGGGGGCCCCGCAGCCAGACCGGACCCTCACTCAGAGTCCGACTCCAGGGGGGCCGTCTCGTCCACGGCCCCCTTCTTTCGGCGCTTCAGAGGTCTGGCATGGCCAGGCCCCTGCTGCTGCATGTGGGCCTTCTTGTGCCGCGAGTAGCTCGACGAATGCACGAAGGTCTTGTTGCACGCCGCGCACGAGTAGACCTTTCCCCGCGTGGGCGGAGCCCCTCTTGCGGTGGAACTGCGCCCGCTGGTGGAAGGCCTTGCCGCGGCCCCCCCCCGGGCCCGCGCGGTGCACCTGCTGGTGGCGGGCCAGGCCCGAGGCGTGGCTGAAGCTCTTGTCACACAGGCTGCAGCCGTGCGCCCCCCCCAGCTGTTGCTGGTACTCCTCCTCCTCCGAGCCCCCCAGGCTCCCCGGGGGCCCAACGGGGGGGGGCCCCGCGGCCGGGCCCCGCTTGCCGCCGCGGCCCCCGCCCCCCCGCCGGCGCCGGTTCTTCTTGCAGAGGGTGTAGAAGTTGGGCTTGTCGCGCGAGCAGAGCTTGAGGCGGATCTTGAGGTCGGAGGAGGACTCGCCCAGGTTCTCCTTGCCGGGCGTGTAGCTGTCCAGCAGGTCCTTGACGTGGCTCACCTGGTGCTTGGACAGCATGGTGGAGGTCCTGAAGGTCATGTCGCACTGCGGGCAGGCGTAGAACTTCTCCCCGCCGCCCGCCACCCCCAGCATGGCCTCCATCTGCCCCGCCTTGCCCGCCTCGTGGCCGGGCCCCGGGGCCTGCCGCTGCCGCCGGCCCCTCTTGCCCTTCCCCCCGGGGCCGGCCTTCAGGCCCCCGCCGCGGCGGCGCCGGTGGTGGTGGGCGGCGTGCGGGCCGTCCTTGGCCCCGCCCTTGTCCTTCTTGTGGACCAGGCGGTGGCGGGACAGGCTGGAGCTGTGGTTGAACTCCTTGCCGCAGACGTTGCAGGGGTGGATGCGGCGCTGCCCATGCAACCGCAGGTGGGAGCCCAGCATGCGGCTCCCCTTGAAGCTCATCCCGCAGTGGGGGCAGGTGTAGCGCGACTCCCCCGCCGCCGCCGCTGCCATGGAGGAGTACGTCTGCACAACACACAGGGAGAGACGGGCGTTACCACGACGACCTCCGCCACCACCGCCGCCGCCATGCATCGGCGTCCGGCCACCATATGAGCGTGTCGTTCGCTACCATGACGACTGTGGTGAAAGTCATTACCATGAGGAAATTCACTCACATGACTGCACTAATTACAGTGACGTTATTAATTAACATGTCATTCGTTAACCGTGATGTCATTCCGTAACCGTGATGTCACTCATCACCATGACGTCATTCGTTCCAACAGAAAAGGTTACCACGATGACATTCACTTCCCACACACCCCTCCTGACGTCACATGGTAAACATGGTTAGCTGAAGGCCCTGAACCCCTAGGGGGTCACAACACAGGTGGGACACATGATGGAGGCGTGTGACGGAGGCATGAGGTGTGTGATGGAGACGGTGACGGATGACATCATCGCCACCCAACCCCACCTGAGGGGGGCGCTTGGCGGCGCCGGGCATGGCCACGCCCTTCCCAGCATGCATCTGCTGGTGGCGGTAGAGGCTGGAGGCGTGGCTGTAACACTTGCCGCAGTAGTTGCAGCGGTACTGCCGCTGGTGGGGCTCGTAATCTACCTGGTACGAGTCTCCGTCGCCCTCCCCGTCCAGCAGGTTGCTGCCCGCCTCCTCCTCCGCCGTCGTCTCCTCCTCCTCCTCTTCCTCCTCCTCCTCCTCCTCGTCCTCCTCCTCCTCCCCCGAGTCCGAGTCCATCTTGATCTCCACGCTCTGCTCCGTCAGCTCGCAGGGGTACACCTCCTCGTAGGGCGCGAAGAACGTCTCGTCCGTCTCGAACTTCAGCTGCTCGGGCGCCAGCTCGTTGGGGTCGTCAGAGTCCTTCTTCACGCAGGAGATGGTGAACTTTGACCCCACCTCCGCCCACTTCACCACGTACTCGATGGGCTGGGTGTCCAGCTCCACCGTGATGAACTCGGCGCCAAGGGCGTCGGGCTCCGACGACACCAGCTCCGTCTCCGGGTCGTCCATGTCGACAGCAGGGGGGGAGGGGGGGACACCTCTCTGAAGCAGGCGGGGCCTCAGAGCACAGCGGGGACTGTGCAGCCAATTACAACGCCTGAAAAGACACAGCGATATCATTCAATATTAATACACAGAGGCAGCCAGTCGGAGCTTAGCCAGTGAACGGCGTCTGGGGAGAGGTTGGTTGGACGTATACTAGTCATTAGGATCTGCGACCCAAACAGGACACGTTAATAACACACCGGAACGTCCCGGCTCGACCAGCCGCACACTCCCCCCTATACCTGCGATAATATCTCGCGCGGCCGTTCGCAAACCCGTCCATTGGTATCGATGCGACAGAAATCCACCCACATATCACCTTCAATCCACGACCAACCCGCGACCCGTCAGCTCAGCTCGGAGCAACGCGAGAGGAAACGCCTGAGATGAGGAAGAGTCTCCGGCCCGCACAGCGGGGCACCGCGGCCCGACCTAGACCTCCGTTTATACCCCCCTCTAAACCAGAGAGCCATTTGAGACCCCTCACAAACCTTATCGCACACTCATGCGGCTGTGAATCCCCATAAACATCGGGTAGATATTGAGCATGAATATCGCCGGGCAGCTCTGCCACAATAAACAGGAAGCGATGCGCCCGGGCGCGGTGCATTGTGGGAGGGATTATATGGAGAAGGCCGCCGTGTGTCCCTCTGTCCGCACGTCTGATATAAAGGCAGTTAACGTAAACACAAGTGAACGCGGTCGGAAACCCCTCACGGGCCACGGGTGGTTCGGCGGGTCGGGGCGTTAGGCGGGGGTCCGACACTAGAGGATCGTCTCATCCACACCACCAACGTGATGCAAACTACACACACTACTGCACACTGCGCATATGAATGCCATACATCATGTCTGTCCGCTACCTGGACAATCTGGGTGTTCTTCGTCCCTGTAGCCCCCCCTCCCTTAGCACCATTTCCCTGCTCTAACGCTAGGCCGGGACGGGGCGCGGGTTCGATTCCCGCTGCCCGAGACTGTGACTTAATAAAGCCCCGGGAGGAGGGAGGGGGGTTGGGGGGGGGGGGGGGTCGTCTTCTACCGAGAACAATAATCCTGTCTCCCACAATGTGGCGGGCCAGGGTCACATCAGCCCCCCTGACACCGGGATGATGTTGGTCGTGAAGTGGACCCCGCGAAGAGAAAGGAAAAGCCGCTCGAGACCCGGCTGCAGCGGCCCGGGCCCCTAGGGGACCCGCGAGCCCGAGCGGCACAGCATGCATGCGGGGACGACCAGCCCGGTCCTTCGGCGGCCTGGTGCGGGTCGAGGCACGGCGGGGGGGCGACGGGCCGGCGGACCGTCTTGTTCTTACACGGGGCCCGCCGCAGAGCCGCTGTTCGTCTGAGCCGCGGAGCGCGGGGCCATCTTTTGTGCGAATCGGTGGTAAAATGGTTTTAAATAGAGATTCGGGGTGACTTACAATCTGCGCAGACGTTTCCCTTTATGGTTCGACTCGACTCACGACAGAATTCTGCCTGTTTCTGCCGCACCTCTCCGTCAGAACCGGAGCGGAACATCAGCGATTAAGCAGCCGTCGCGATGCCGCCGGAGAGCAGCGATCTACGGGCGCTGCGGATGATCGGAGCAGGATCACGGCCGGGGGACGGAGTCCATCCCAATGCTGCGCTCTCTGGCCGTATATCCGGTTCCGGTGCAGCGTTCTGTGCTTCTCGAATTTCATTGGACGAGAGACCAGAAAAAACTACAAAGACCCAACAGCAATGCCGCGAAGACTGTCGTTAAGATACCGCCAACATGGACCCACAGATACACCTGCAGCAAACCTCTTGAACGTTAGTTACTCAGTTAGTGGCGTTATATTATTGTAGTTAGGTGTGTACAATGTGTAATAGTTAAGTTACCAAGTTTTATTTTTCAGCCAAATAGTTGTTGTTCAAAACTGTCACCTCGCCCTTAAAGATCCGTCCATTTACTGTATATAACGCAACAATAGTGCCCATCGCCGTCCCAGGACCTGTTCACTTAAGAGCTGCATTCAAATAAGAACCGTATAAGGTGGGCAATACGAGATCCACACGCACAACCCTAGAGGCATAGATCACTGCCCTAGATGTATAGAGGTGAATAGGAAAGTGCACCCACGATGGAAAATAATAGAAATCACCTTTATGGTGACCATGTCAGCCTGCTGGTTCTAACCCCCCTAGATATCCTCTTCTCTGTTTGTATGAAGGTGAAACCTCAGTGTTATCGTACAAGCAGTGGGGTACTTCAATAAGACCTTATTAAGCCTAACCTCAACTAATGACTTAACTCACCATATTTTACCTATTGAACATCTCTAACATCTAACTAACCCTCTTTAACATGATAAAACTGGGTATCTCGCTCCTAATAGGCCTGCCTTAACTAATTGTCTCTAATCTAAGCCATCTCTAACCTGTATCCTCAATCTATAACATTATATTTAATCGTAAACATCTCTAACCTAAATCCTAAGCCTATCCATCTATAAACATAACCACACCAACCCTAAATCCTGAACTAAACCATCTTCAACCTTATATCCATACAGCCGTCTCTAATACAATTAACCATCACTAACCTAATACCTAATTTACTTGACTTCTCCATTTCTACCAGTAGGTGTCACTAGTCGTTCTTTTCAGTAGTAGGCATACTGACTGTGGCCCGTATATAACTTTATTTTTTTGATATATACTAAAAGGAGGCTTGTGCTGTGTTGTCATTTCTATCGCCATTTAAATATCTTACATGGCAAATATAAATCCTTGGAATATGAGCAGTGTGATAGAATACATTTCAAACAGCTCGAGTAAATAGTAAATAGAATGTAAAACACAAATGACCTGTTAGGGGGGTTTAAAAGGACGTAAGCCTCACATGGTGGGCACCTTTCCCTCAGCGCTGACCTGATGAATATGTTATGCCCCCATTAACATCGATGGTAGCTTCTCTCTCAGGCTTTAACGCATGTTCATCTGTTACATATAATCTGAATGTCAGCTAAGATTAAAACATATATGCTCGGTACGTTTAATTTCTTGGTATTGAATCTGAAGGTTGGCTAACATTAAACATGTATGCTCTTTATATTCAACCATCCCTGACTGAGACCTTCTACTGTGTTGTGTTTAGTTCAAAACCAGTGAATTAGTTAGAAACGATATATTTTTCCATGTTTTTACACACATACAAAATGCCACATAAACTTTGACTGGATTTGAAAGCATTTCAATTAAAATCTCCACTCCTTCCATCCACAGAGTCCCGGCAGTGGACAGGCAGCAGCTCACAGGATACATTATCGAAGCCACACACACTGACCCTTCTGCATTATGCATGAGGGTCCACGTGTAGGGTGTCTAGCAGGTGGGGAATCTTCCGGTACATATCTTGTGTCAGGTGGTGTTGTTGAGAATATGTTCAGTTATATGGTAAAGGTCATCCTCAACTGAAACTCTATGTGTCACTTTCGTCTCAGACGGGAGGTTGGATAATTTTGTGATGTTTTAATAGACTGTATGTGTGGTGTTATAAACAGGTGTCAAAGACTATGTCAATCAATTAACAACCCGACCACATGACCAGAGTTTACAAAATACTTTCAGTGAAAGTTCCCCTTTCCCCGTCAAGAGGAACAAGGAAGTTGGCTTGTCGTGAAACTATTCCTGCGATGTAGAAGCGGTTTCGGTTCCACAGAGCAGCTTGTGATGGTTTCTGTTCCCACTGACCAGCTCATGATGGTATTAAACCAGCTCATGATGGTATCTTCACAGACCAGCTCATGATGGTATTAAACCAGCTCATGATGGTATCTTCACAGACCAGCTCATGATGGTATTAAACCAGCTCATGATGGTATTATGACAAGAAAACCCCCTGGTTCTTGTGGCCTGACTTTGTGTTCAGACTGGGGTCGGTTTGTTGTGTCCCAAACAGTATCGCTGCATATTTTCCTTGACTGTATTAGATAAACGATCTATACGTAATATGTTTGATTATGCTAGGTATCAGCCGTGTTTTGCTGACGTGAAGTGAGGACCCCAGGGCTTGTGTGTGTTTATGTTTAGCAGGAAGGCGCAAACATACGGACCGACCCGGACACACAGAGAGGGAGGGGTGGGGATTAGTGCTGCTGCTCATATGAAGCTCACATGTTGACTGGACGAGCAAGGTTCTGAACCATCATCACAAATTAGACATTTATTTATCAAAGTTCACATGGAAAACTCTGCAAGTGTCATTTAGGATAAAGATACAGACGGTGGATATCTTTTAGATACATGGCATTAAGGACCAGACCCCTACAAGTAGACTCAGGACATTGGGATTCGAACCCATAACCTCTGGGCTGGGAGTCCGACACAGCCCGAGATGAGACAAACCGGCCAGCCTATGGCGTGCGTTGCGTCACTCACTGCCTTGACGTCAGACTTCAGTCGGCCGCTATCAGCAGGGCCCTCATGGCGGGTGTGTGTGTGTGTTGTGTGGGGGGGGGGGGGGTCCTGCTTTACAAGGGAACAGCCTTATCGGAGACCGGGGGGGGAGAGGCTTCTGAGAGCTTGAAGGTCCCATGACATGCCAGCCAGTTTGAGTGTTACAAGCCGTTTTGAAAATCGGGCTCTTCTGACATCACAAGTGGGCGCGTCCAGAACCTGGAATGGAACTTGTTTTTACTGGACGTGGACCACTAAACTCAAACCATGTGTTACTGACCAATATGTATTCTATGCAACGTTTTTATACAATCCATGTTCATGTGTGTGTTCATGGTGTGTGTTCATGTATGTATGTCAGTGTTCATGTGTGTGTGTGTGAGTTCATTAGTGTGTGCGTTTATGTGTTTGTGTTAAGATTGCGTGGCATTTCCAACTAACCGAGTAAATGAAATGTTTCATCTCTCGTTCAATGGTTTTCTCCGTGGAGGAACCACACGAGACCGGTTTAAACTCGCTGCGCCGGTCGCCCATCAGCAGACCAGGATCAATATTAAAATCAACTGTTGACACTAGTCTCACTGTCAGACGAACGAAGCTCAGCTGAGGAAGGACGAGACACAGCATGCCTTAAAGTGAGTGATAGTTTATTGAGCAGTGCTAGGCAGAGCAGTCCATTAGAAGAGATAGTCGATTATAGCCGTCAGGGCGGTGCCCACGCAGAGGTTCTAGAGGCTCCACCAATCAGGCGAAGGCTCGCGCTGCCTCAGAAGACCCGCTCGGCCCTCAGGAGGAAGTGGTGTAGTGGCGGTGCTGTCCCGCCAAAATAGGGGTGTGAAAAAATAGAATTTGCCAAATCCCATTGTACCCCATGGGGGCGGGGCCTGGCTGATGAAGGGGGATGGAGGGGGGGGGGGATGTTGGCAGGACTTCCTGTCACCTTGAACTAGTTTCATTCTGAAACACTAATGTTGGTCTGGGGTGGATGTTAACGTTGTTGTGCAGGTGGGGAAGGGACGGAGCAGAGATTGAAACGCTGGCCGTTGGATACAACTCTATCTTAATCAAGCTGGTCAAATAAAAAATAAAATAAAATGTTAAAAGTTGAATATGTTTTGAGTGGTTATGATTCTTTCCTAGACAACAGAGGCGATCCTCATACATGTAATATTTATAAAGAATTTTATAGAATCAAACTACTGGTTTGCAAAGGAGTCAAATCAGTCATCGAAATAAAATGAAGTTTATAATACACGTTTCCTTAAAACTAAAAGCTCTTTAAAAGCAGAAGAGGTGAAGGACGGCGCATGGACTCTGATTGGCTGTGCTGGGTGTCCGTCCAGGGGGGGGAGGGGCCAGCTGTGCGCTCAGCAGCAGCGAGTGGGAGGTTCCTTAGGTACGAGAGGCACCAGGATTCACAGCTGCAAGAGAAACCACAACTCATCAGACCACCACACAAGACCAACCTACTGACGTTGCCGCGGTTACCCCCTACAGGGGCCTTACTGTAGTGTGTGTGGCGTCGCCGTGGTTACCTGTACGGGCGCCTTGTGGAGCCACTTGTCCTTCTCCCCTCCCAGCTTCAGGCAGGAGAACAGGTCGCACACAGTGGGCAAGGCCAGACGCTCCTACACACACACACACACACACACACACGCGTTACCATGGTTACCATAAGACACACAACACTGGGGAATCCCTCACAACCACCCTGCTCATACAGTGAGGTTTACGTCAGGCCCCCTCTTCATCCCCTCACCTGCTGGCTCCTCTTCCTCAGCAGCCACTTGTCCTCCTGCGGCTCAGCGCGGGCCTCCTCCTGGTCCTTCAGCTTCTCCTCCTGGTTCTCCTTCTGGTCCTCCTTCTGCTTCTCCTCCTGGTTCTCGTCCCGGTGACCATTTGACCCGGACCCCGGCCCCACCACCCAGCAGTCCGCCTTCAGGGCCCTCAGGAAGGGGCTCTCCCAGGGGGCCGAGGAGGAGGAGGTGGAGGAGGAGGTGTGCGTCTCCTGCCCAGGTGCAGTCACAGTGGAGAGGGAGGAGGAGCTCTTGCTGGGGTGGAGCCAGGCCTCCAGGATGGCCTGGACCTGACAGGAGGAGGTGGAGGAGATCAGGGTCAGCAGGAGGTGACAGAGGAGCAGACCTAAAGAGCACCTCCTCATACGCACTGGGGAGACAAGGTGCTGCCTGGACCATCTATGGGGGAGATGGTTCAGGGGGGTGATGGTTAAGGAGGGTGATGGTTAAGGAGGAGATGGTTAAGGAGGGTGATGGTTAAGGGGGGAGATGGTTAAGGGGGAGATGGTTAAGGAGGGAGATGGTTAAGGAGGGAGATGGTTAAGGAGGGTGATGGTTAAGGAGGGTGATGGTTAAGGAGGGTGATGGTTAAGGAGGGTGATGGTTAAGGAGGGTGATGGTTAAGGAGGGTGATGGTTAAGGAGGACGTGGAGATGGTTAAGGAGGAGATGGTGAGGTTGTCATGGCGACCAGTTCGGTTCCATTCCCTACCTTCTGCTCCTGGTCCGAGTGGTAGAGCGCGGCCTTGGGGGGCGGGGCGTTCTTGTCGGGATGCAGGTTGGGGCGTGTCTTGTCCAGCGGGAGGCCGTTCTTGTCACGGCCCTCATGCCGGAGCAGCCAGGAGCTCAGGGCGGAGCGCCCGCAGTTCTCCTCGCACACACACGCGGCGTAGCTGCCGCACGCCTCGTTGGCCCGGCACACCGTCTGCACCGGCGCCACCGCCTGCAGCCACGCCTCCAGGGTGGAGGGGGCGGGGCCGGAGGCGGGGCTGGGGGCGGGGCTAGGGGTCTTAAGGCACACCAGCTTGCCCAGGTTCTCGATCTCCACGGCGACGGTGGCGGCCTGGCAGCAGGAGGAGCAGGGCTTGGGGAGCCACTCGCTGGGGGTCCAGCTCTCGTGGAAGGGCCGGAACGCCTGCTTCCAGCTCTCGCTGTCCGTCTCCGTGGCGGCGGCGGCGGCGGCGGCGGGGGTGATGAGCCAGTCGTCCAGCTCCACCCCCTCCTCCTCCTCCTCCACCTCCTCCAAGTTGAACTCCGACTCGTCGATCTTCTCGATGGAGAAGGAGGAGGAGGAGCTACAGGTGCTGCCGCCGCTATTGGTCCGTTCCCGGGGGATGGGCGTGCGGTGAAGCCACGCCTCCAGGTCCTTCAGGTGACCCCAGGCTGCACCCACGTCATAGACGGCTGGCGGGGGACAGGGGGGCTGACACACACACACACACACACACACACACACACCCTTAATCCTTCACCCTGTTTTACTATTTAATCAATATGTTATATAAATTGTTCATAGCTGTGCTCAATGCCAGCAGCTGGAGTTTGATTGTCGGAATATTCCAGTTTTCAAAATTAAAGCCCTGCAGTGTTTTTGCCCTCTGTACGCTCTCAGAGGACGAATGTCAACTCAGCGTCACGTGACCTCACCTGCCCTTCCTTTTGTGGCGCCAGCCAATCCTGGGGGTTTTTGCTGGACTCGTAGCCAATCAGAGGGCTGGTCACTGGACGGCTTCCCAGCAGCCAGTTAGACAGAGATCCGGTTTCCAGCTTCTGGAGGGGTAGGATGACATGTTCTGGTCAGGTCCAGTATGTTGTGTGGTCGTTCTTAAGAGGTGCATGTACCTGTGTGCGTGTCTTTGAGGTGTGTGTGTGTGTGTGCGTGTGTGCGTGTGTGTGAGGTGTGCGTGTGTGAGGTGTGTGCGTGTGAGGTGCGTGTGTGCGTGTGTGAGGTGTGTGGTGTGAGGTGTGCGTGTCTGTGAGGTGTGTGTGTGCGTGTGAGGTGCGTGTGTGAGGTGTGAGGTGTGCGTGTCTGTGAGGTGTGTGTGTGCGTGTGTGTGTGTGGGGTGTGCGTGTCTGTGAGGTGTGTGTGTGTGAGGTGTGTGTGGGGTGTGCGTGTGTACCTGTTTTTTGGGTGCTGCAGGACAGCTCTGCATGAGAAAGGCTCTCTGGCTCTGGGGGGCGGGGCAGGGGGAGGAGCTAAAAGCAGGTGCTTCATCCAGGTGCTGATGAAACAGGAAGAAGGCTAATCAGTAAGTATAGCAACACCATCCATTCTAAATCAGTCACTATAGAAACGCCATCCGTTCTGAAACACTAACTATCTCTACATGTGGCAGCAGACCAGTGGAAGATAAGCAGAGATACTGTTCAACCCCTGACTGCAGCCAGTGGTTCAGAGGCTCCTCCCCTCTCCTCTTAGCTTGTTGTTGCTGCTAAAGGGGTCAGAGTTCAGGAGGACGCAGGCAGACACACGTGCAGCCAAACGGATTCACTCAGGTCCAGTCCTGCCGTCAGACATGGGACCTTCCCAGATCCACAACACCACCAACAGTTTCCTGATCTTTGAGGGTATCCAACCCCAACCCCCTTCATTAACCCCTAGAGAGAGATGTGTTTATGGACGCTGTTAATCGATTATGTGATTAGCCTCCTTTATAAAGAACTGCCGGTGCCAGCAGGTCCAGAGTCCGACGGCTGGACAGCAGACCGCCGCGTGGGCTCAGCAGATCACAGCTGGATACCGTCGGGCCGCAGAGCCCTGCCTGAGGGGGGGGGGGGGGGGGGGGGGGGGGGGGGCGGCCGTACCTGTGTTGCAATGCGACCGAATGAGGTGAGCGCTTGTTTCAGGGAGCGGGTGTCGGCCGTGAAGCCCAGGTCAGGGGTCTCCTCAGGGGTCAAGGTTCAGAGAGGAGAGCCTGGACACAGCGCCGGTGGGGGGGAGAGCCTGTTTCAGGGAGCGGGTGTCGGCCGTGAAGCCCAGGTCAGGGGTCTCCTCAGGGGTCAGGTTCAGAGAGGAGAGCCTGGACACAGCGGGGGGGGGAACCAACACAGCCGTCAGCACGACGGTACAGAACGGAGCAACTCAGACACACACACACTGATGTACACACACACACACACACACGTACCCAGCCTTCAGCACGATGGTATAGAACGGACCAACTCAGACACGCAGACTGGCGCACACGCGCACGCGCACACGCACACGCACTAAAGTGTTTGAAGTGATGTTGTGTCATCAAGAAGTGGGGAGCACCCACTGGGAGAGCCTACAGCACAGCTAATAGGAAAGAGGCGTGTCTGCATGTACGTATGTATATATTCATGCATGTATGAATGAATGCAGATCTTGCTTGTATCGTTGGTAAGTCGTACTTCTCCAGACAGCTGGTGAGCTGATTGGCCAGGTCACGGTTGGGGGCGGAGTTCTCCATCTGATGAGCGATGACGTCAAACTGACCCTTCAGCTGGAGACAGAGGGACAGGCAGACAGAGGGACAGGCAGACAGAGGAAGAGACAGAGACAGATAGACAGACGGGAGGAGTTGAAAGAATGATAATGTGTTATCATTCCAGTTATTTCAAACAGCAAGTCAGTCAGTCAAACAAACAGACATCCAGTCAATCCGCCCACCCCCAACCCCCCTCACGCAGTGCAGGTGGTGCAGCCGCCCCCCCCCCACGCCCCCACCCCCCTCACCCAGTGCAGGTGGTTGAGCTGGTGGTGCAGGGCGTCGCCCTTCAGCTGCTCCAGCAGGTCGATCTGCCCCAGCAGCCAGACCTCTCGGCACCTCAGGGACTCCTGCTGCCGGCTCATACAGGAGCGCACCTCACAGCGCACCTACAGGGAGAGAGAGCCCACCAATGAACAACAGACACACACACACACACATACAGAGCGCGACACACACACACACATACACACACACACACCGCGACACACACACACACAAACAGCACGACACACACACACACACACAGAGTGTGAGACACACACACACACACAGAGCGTGAGACACACACACACACACACACACAGAGCGTGAGACACACACACACACACAGAGCGTGAGACACACAAAGAACTCGAGACACACATACACAGAGAGCGCGAGACACACATACACAGAGAGCGCGAGACACACAGACACACACAGAGAGAGTGAGACACACAGACACACACACACACCAACACCACCCCCCCCCCTCCATCCCCAACCGTGACCTGGCCAATCAGCTGTCTGGCGAAGTACGACTTACAAACAATAACTACAAGACCTTCATTCATTCATGAATACATACGCAGACACGCCTCTTTCCCATGAGCTGTGCTGTAGGCTCAAGTTTAACAGAGGATCTAATGATAATCCAGTTGTCCATTCCACTTTATTTGCAGAGCCTCAGTCCCAGATAGCAGAGGCCTTAACAGGCCCTGTCTTTAGGAAGCCCCGACCCTGACCCCCTCCACGATCACTGTAGAGCAGAGTGGGTGGGTGACCTTCCTCAGGTAAACATTTAAAAACACAGGACTGACGAATCACAGCCCAGCCTGGAGTTGCGACCCCAGAGATAAAGCGCTCCCCTGGGGGCTAAACACAGATACACACACACACACACACACACACCTCTGACCGTATTTGATGAAGTCCACCTCGCTGGGACTGGAAGACCCAGAGTAGACTACAGTAGAATAAAGTAGACTAGACTACAGTAGACTAGACCACAGTAGACTCAGGCCCGACTGCAGTAGAATACAGCTAGAGTCCAGAACACAGTAGATCGACGCTGGACTATATCCTGATAGACCGATCCACAAGACGTCCCCTCAGTATCACCTGAACCTTGTTCCTCCTGCAGTCTGACGCGCCCTTCTCCTCTGTGCTCCTCTTTTAACCTGCCCCGTCCCCTCCTCTCCTCTCCTATCCCCGCCTCCTCCACAGGTACCCACCTCCTCCGGATCAGTAGCGACCCCCTACAGCTATGAGCCCCCCTCTGAACCACGGCTGGAGCAGCCAGGAAGTGAGCTCACTGCGTCATGGATAAAAACACACACACACACACACCTAAATATAGCGCCGGTGCCAGACAAACAGGCACAAACACAAAAGGTGCTGACACATACATAAACACAAGCCACCCAGACTACAGCTACAAAGGCTGTGTGGAGAAACTTTAAATCGCTGTTTTTAGCACCAAGAGCAAAAACACACACACTGATGACATCATCATCATCATGACACCGTGCCCTGAAATAGGTTCCATCAGACAAGAATCAGAGTGGTGGACTGGTTTATACTAGTACTAAGGGGACTGGTATACACTAGTAAATAGTGATGGTGTTGACCTGGTATAGTTAACCTCAATACCTCTGGATGCTAGACCAGATGTGTAGGTCCCTACAAGGTCTCGGACCAGGTGTGCAGGTCCTCACCTCTCTGCCGTTGTCTCTCAGCTGGCTCTCTGCTCTCATCACCCCAGAGATGGCCTCCTCCAGCTGGGCCCGCGCATCCTCGCACTGCCGGGCCCCCGGGGGCCCCTCGACCTCCGCAGGGGACATCCTGGGGGGGGGGGGGGGGGAGGGAGAGAGAGAGAGAGAGCAGTCAGGATACCACACACACACACACACACACACACACACACACACACACACACACACACACACACACACACACACACACACACACACACACACACACACACACACACACACACACACACACACACACACACACACACACACACACACACACACACACACACACACACACCCTCTTCCGCTTTACAGAGAAGTCTTCTGCTTACGCAACAACTCTGCTGCACTGACTGACCGGGGACTGTGTGCTGTAAAACTATCAGCACACAACAGCACAGTGACAGCGCCGTACAGAACAGGACAGGCAGTAAATCACTAGACACCGTACACCAGCCCTCCACGCGGTCATAACACCGAGAGAGTTTTAACGATCACGATCCAGAACATGTTGCGACACAGACTGATAACTATGTGCGCCGGTGTGGGGTAAATAAGAGCTTATGATTGGATGACGGGGTCATGACAGCGCATTAAGTGGGGTGACACAGTGGCAGGGACAGCTTAGCGTCTGAGGACCGGCTGGTGGTTCTGTTGTCCTCTGAGCCGGGGTCTAAGACCAGCCCATACAGGTCGGGGTCATGACAGACACCACCACAGACCACTGGTGGGGCCACACACTGCCTAGGCCTCCACTAGATCCCCCCCCCCACCCCCCAGATACACACACATGGGCTTTAGAGATAAGGTAAGATGGACACACCCAACCACACGCCACATGAGACTGTCCTGCAGGCCGAGGGAGGACAGCCGCTTCTCTGCTGCCCGTGTCAAGGTGAACAAGAACAGAATACAGAACAGCGTTGATCTCTGTGTGGATGGTCAGTCCAGGGAAGGGCGGACAGAGAGACACCACCGCAGAGCTAGTCCCCGGCTGATTGCCACCGGACCGGTTGTATGGGTTTGCCGGTCATTCCTTAGCGGACGCTACCCTGAGCGCGGTGGGGCTAATAATATGTATGTTTTTCAAAAGAAAGAGAAACAACAAGCACTAACAATCGCTAGGTTAACCCATTCCCCGTATACAACATAGATAAGATGCTACACAATGCTAAATACTATTTTTAAGTGCAAGGAAGTACAATACGTGCGTTAGAGGTCTGGGGGGGGGGGGGGGGCTTTGCAGAGTCTAGGTGAACTCTGAACAAGTCAGTCTTGATTCTCACTTTGAGCAGAGGAAGAGACAGCGAACCCTTGGCCGATGTCATGGTGACGCAACACAGCCTGCTGACCTCGTTCCTCCAATCATACACTGATATTTGGCTGATAACCACATGTACTAGGAATACTGCTGACAAACGCAAAGTTACCCTTCTGTGCATGTAACAACATGCTCTTCTACATTCATGGAGATAGCTTTTTTTTTTTCTGATGCACTGTATTTTGCAATATTTTCTTGCGATTGTGCATTTCTATATATATATACACACACACACACACACACACACACACACACACACACACACACGTTTAATTTATGATAGCATAATACACCATAATCACATACAAATGCATGTTGCATAAATTAGTACAACAATATTATCACCTTTATGTGCATTATTTGAGTACAGTATACACCTTGCATATTGATTCTGTGTGCTCACAGTGTATGACAGTACTGGCCCTAACTACCTATCATCCAGAGGCGTTTATGCGGATTAAACCCAGAGATTGTACGAAACTAATGTCGAGGTGTTTAGCCAGAACTAACATCTCTCTCTGTAGAGGACGGAGGAAAGCCTGATCATCGAAAACATGATCAGCATAAAAACGTCCCATATATATATATAAGCTGTTCAATAACTCGAGGAGATCACAGCATGCAAAACACCAACACCAAAACACAAACAAACAAACCCTTTCTACCGGGAAGCATAAGATCGCCGGAAAATGGCGAACGGTGGAAACAACAAGGTCATACCTTCGGATCTGAATGCACCAAAGCAAAGACTAACGGGTTGAAGTGATCTCCAATGACCGACACAGTGCGCTGGTCCAAAAGTCTGTCTTGCGAACGGTGAAATCGAGGTTTGATTCGCTATGGTTCACAGATCTGGAAACAACGGCGCGCTGTTACGTCACCGGCTCAGCTTCCGCCACCTCGCCAGGAGCATTGCGCACGTAGTCCACAGCTGGGGAGCCCCAAGTCCACCCCTTATTCCCAGTTTTAAACAGAGCCGTTGTTGTACAGGGATAAACAAAGCGGCTTTCTTGAAGTGGGGGGAACCAGTGGCGGACCGGGAAAGACCTCGGGGGCCCGGTAGACTTGTTTACCGGGCCTGTGAAGACGTGTAAATGTAAATGTGTTTACCGGACCGGCCCGTCTCTGACAACTGTGTACGTGTCGTTCGGGCTGCGATTCAGAACCTGCGTGACCGGGGACTGGGCCCACTAGCCCACCACTACTGGATTACCACTACTGCACCCACTAGCCCACAACTACTGAGCAGCAATAGTCTCCCAGTACAGCCCTGGTGGGACTGAATCTCTCCCAGTAAGGCCTGGTGGGACTGAATCTCTCCCAGTAAGCCCTGGTGGGACTGAATCTCTCCCAGTACAGCCCTGGTGGGACTGAATCTCTCCCAGTACAGCCCTGGTGGGACTGAATCTCTCCCAGTACAGCCCTGGTTGGACTGAATCCGTCTCCCAGTACAGCCCTGGTTGACTGAATCCGTCTCACAGTACATCCCTGGTTGACTGAATCCGTCTCACAGTACATCCCTGGTTGACTGAATCTGTCTCCCAGATTGACTGAATCTCTCTCCGAGTACAGCGCTGGTTGACTGGAATTCTCTCCCAGTACAGCCCTGGTGGGACTGAATCTCTCCCAGTACAGCTCTGGTTGGACTGAATCCGTCTCCCAGTACAGCCCTGGTTGGACTGAATCCGTCTCCCAGTACAGCTCTGGTTGACTGAATCCGTCTCACAGTACAGCTCTGGTTAACTGAATCCGTCTCCCAGTACAGCTCTGGTTGACTGAATCCGTCTCCCAGTACAGCTCTGGTTGACTGCATCCGTCTCCCAGTACAGCTCTGGTTGACTGAATCCGTCTCCCAGTACAGCTCTGGTTGACTGAATCCGTCTCCCAGTACAGCCCTGGTTGACTGAATCTGTCTCCCAGGTTGACTGAATCCGTCTCCGAGTACAGCGCTGGTTGACTGGAATTCTCTCCCAGTACAGCCCTGGTTGACTGAATCCGTCTCCCAGTACAGCACTGGTTGACTGAATCTCTCTCCGAGTACAGCGCTGGTTGACTGGAATTCTCTCCCAGTACAGCCCTGGTTGGGCTGAGAGCGACACGATGGTGATCGGCGGCTAGGCTAACCCGCTAACGTCCTCAATATGAAGCGCCATAGAGCGAGATTAGGTCGAATCGCTTTCTTACCGTGTTAGTTTGTTGGGTTTTCTCGGCTTGGATGTCATCAATCGTCCGGTATCGAGAAGGGGTGACTGGTTATTGGATGTTTATTGTCGGCAGCTGATCAATGTCACCACCAGACGAACGGGAGGAGCGGAGCCCTCGCGAGAAGAAATGCTTCTTCCCGCGAGGGCGCTGGAGTCGGCACACCCTCTGCTGGTGGGTCGCAGTACTACCGGAGGGCGCACTAACCATCTCTTCCCAACTTATCATATGCCTGCCTTTTACCATCTAGCTTAGCTGAAATAAGCATTTCATTATGGTTGAAACGTTAAACGTTATTTGCAACGCCATCCCTGGAAGAATTAACGGTCCTTCGCGTACATCTGGATGTAAAATAGAAATAAAAAAGATGATCCTAGACTTGCGGGCCTAGGAGTGCGGGCCTGAAACTGCAGGCTCCAGTGTTTCAGGAACATACTATTTAAATGTCATGGCATGATATGATGATAAAAAAAATCATTTTCAACTGGTGCACAATCTGAATAAGACCTATATATTCATAATTAAAAAATATGGGTTTCAGAAAGAGTACATTAAATTACACATTACAAGTTATAAACAGACGTTTAGATTAATTTAAAAAAAATTGTGTCCAGAACTGAATCTTCCTCGAGCTACATATCGCGAGGATTCCTCCGGCCACGTCGACGGTGTTACGTCAGGGCAATATGTGACGTCAGCACGTTGTTGTTTTGACGCAGGCGTTTCACCATCCGGACTTCACGGAATTCTGAGGTTTATTTGTTGTAATAAACGCGTTTTAACGCTGAACGACCGTTGAACGGTGCGGACCGAACTAGTTGCTCCTCCCAGTGACCGGCCACGGACCCTCCAGCTCCCAGAAGATGTCTGCTGGGGCCAAAAACACGAACACGGAACCGTGGGGCGGCTTCGACGACCCTCCCTGTGCAGGTAGGAATGGAACCAGCAACCCTGACCTGACCCCCTTCACACCACCCCGATACATGCATAACGACGGCCGAAAGGATCTGATCGCTTGTTTTATAATAAGTGTTGTAAAAGCGAGTGGCTGGTTTGTTGTTGTCACACACACACACACACACACACACACACACACACACACACACACACACACACACACACACACACACACACACACACACACACACACACACACACACACACACACACACACAGGGCCTGTGTCCGCAACACTGGTTTAATAACAAAGGTTGTTCTGCTGTCTGATTAAAGTCCATTCTAGTGGTTATAGACAGCTGACATAACCAAGTAATAACATAACACTTAATAACATAAACAGCAGATCCATGCCTGTTTCCTGAGCCTTCCCTGTTGGTTTTGCTCATTTCTCTAACAGTAGGAGTTCAAATGATTGTGTCACAAAGGCTTGACAAACGCCATCATCTTGGTCTCCCATTATAACAATCTATTTCTCTCTCTCTCTCGCTTTCTCTCTCCCCAGGGTAGTGGCTCGGCTGTCATCGACATGGAGAACATGGACGATACGTCGGGCTCCAGCTTCGAGGACATGGGCGAGATGCACCAACGCATGACGGAGGAGGAGGAGGAGGGGCCGGGGGCACCGGGGGAGGAGCCCGGAGACGACGGCGAGTTCCTGGGCATGAAGGGCATCAAGGGGCAGCTGGGGCGGCAGGTGGCCGACGAGGTAGGAGGCGTCACCAGCTCAACGCTAGCCAGGTGAACTAATCCCTGCTCAGAGAGGGTCACTACTTAACTAACCAGGTTAACTCAACCTGCTCAGAGAGGGGCACTAGCTCACCGCTAATCAGGTTAACTAACCCTGCTCAGAGAGAGTCACTAGTTAACTAACCAGGTTAACTCAACCTGCTCAGACAGGGTCACCAGCTCGCCGCTACCCAGGTTAACTAACCCTGCTCAGAGAGGGTCACCATCTAACAGCTAACCAGGTTAACTTACCCTCCTCAGAGGGTCAGTAACTAAGCCTACTCAGAGAGGGTCACTAGCTCACGCTAACCATGTTAAATAATCCATATTCAGAGGGTCATCAGCTAACCAGGTTAACTATCCCTGCTCCGAGAGGGTCACTAACTAACCAGGTTAACGACCGTGTGTGCGTGCATCCCCAGGTGTGGCAGGCGGGGAAGCGCGAGGCGTCCAAGGCCTTCAACCTGTACGCCAACATCGACATCCTGCGGCCGTACTTCGACGTGGAGCCGGTGCAGGTCCGCAGCAGGTAACCCCCAAGCGGCTGCTTCTGATTGGACGACATGAGAGCCAATGGCCACAGTGTTAGCTGGTGTCATTTCCAGAAATTTGACAGATAGGTCTGGTCTCTGTGGTCGTGTCCTAACAATGACGTCTCCTTCCAGGCTGATTGAGTCCATGATTCCTGTGAGGACCATCGCCTTCCCCCAGGTAGAACCCTCTCTATAGGACCCCCACCTTCTCTAGGGGTTAGACAGTACAATAAGGAGCAGGTAGGGGTTAGACAGTACAGAGACAGGTCATTGTGTGCTGTAAGCTTGTCGTGTATGAGTGTTGTGTAGTTGGAGCATGTTGCGTGTTGTGTGGTGTAAGCTTGTTGTGTACGTTTGTTGTGTGGTTGAGGCATGTTGTGTGTGGTTGAGGGGTGTTGTGTATGTGTGTTGTGTATCTGAAGCATGTTGTGTGTTGTGTTCGCAGAAGGTGGCGGGGGAGCTGTACGGGCCCATGATGCTGGTCTTCACCCTGGTGGCCATCCTGCTGCACGGCATGAAGACCTCCCAGACCATCATCGTAAGACCCCCCAGACACAAGCTTAATGTTCACTTTAATGTCTGCGCGTTTGTGTATGCATCTGTGCGTGTGTGAGAAAGTGGTACCTATAAGTGCTGACCCAGTGTGTGTTGTACCTGTACTGACCGTGTGTGTGTGTGTGTGTGTGTGTGTGTGTGTGTGTGTGTGTGTGTGTGTGTGTGTGTGTGTGTGTGTGTGTGTGTGTGTGTGTGTGTGTGTGTGTGTGTTTGCGTGCGTGCGTGCGTGCGTGCGTGCCCGCGCCCTGCAGAGGGAGGGCACCCTGATGGGGACGGCCATCGGGACGTGCTTCGGCTACTGGCTGGGCGTATCCTCCTTCATCTACTTCCTGGCCTACCTGGTTAACTCCCAGATCACCATGCTGCAGACCCTCTCCTTGCTGGTGAGTCCCCAGCCAGGGCCAGGGGTTCTATTCCCGTGGCAGCCCAGTAGCTTCAGCATTCGTCAGTCTTGGATCTCCCTCAGGGTTGTAGATCTCTGTTTTGGTTTCGACCAGAGAAAGACATCATCGAGGTTATTATAACATCAAACGGCAAACAGTCCAAGATCAAATAATCAGATGTACTTTATTCATCTCTGACATGATGACCCGGTCACAGCAGCATGTCAGAAACACAAAGAGTTGAGAAAAAATACAGGAAATAGATTTATTGAGGCTAAACTGGTCTTCTGGACCAACTAGATTCCATTAATTGAGCTCGTATTGAAGATGGCTGCCATCGGAAGAAGCAACAGGTAGAATATCAAACCCAGGAGTTAAACGGGTCTTTGTTATCGTCTCCCAGGGTTACGGGCTGTTTGGGCACTGTGTGGTCCTCTTCATCACCTACAACATCCACTTCCACTTCCTGTTCTACGGCCTATGGCTGCTGGTGGGCGGGCTCTCCACATTACGCATGGTAAGACACTACATCTCCCATCAGCCACCTGGGTCAGAAACAGACACGAGACTCGTGTGCCAGAAAAACAGACAGACAAACCTTCGTCTGGTGAAAATATTAATCTGTACTGTTTAGTCCCAGAAGCTAAACGTGGGCGTTACAGCAGACCGTATGTAACGGTATTAAAAATTAATGAGATCAAATTACAAACGTATACAGAATATGTCTATCACAATAAAATAAATTAAGAAATGTAGATGCAGTAATAAATGGATTGTTATTTAGATAAATTAGAATATAATCAGTATCAATACCCCTTGTACTAGATAATGTACAAGTTGCGCGTGCTGCCCCTCCCCTCCACCAGGTGGCGGTGCTGCTGTCCCGGACCGTGGGTCAGACCCCTCGGCTCGTCATCTGTGGCTCCCTGGCCGCCCTCCACATGCTCTTCCTTCTCTACCTGCACTTCACCTACCACAAGATGGTGGAAGGTGAGTCCTCCTATCCTTGGGGCCATAGATATTTATACTGAGTACTTAGATCGCCTTCTGGCTTCTCAGCATGCGTCAACAGTGCCGCCGCCTTGCCGCGGGGTAACCCCACAACTGAATGAATGAACGTACAATGGGGCAGAGGTCCTTTCCCAGTCAAAATCACTCTGAATCTCCTTCCTTTAAGCAGTCTTCAAGAAGGCTGGTTTCTGACATACGTCGGACGTAAAATATATATATCTTGTATTTTTTATTTATTTATTTTCACCAGATGGCGGCGGCATTGGCGCATCTCAGGCGATATCTAGTATATATATCTTTTCCTGGGGGCCCGCACACCGCACGTTGTGTGTTTTGGGGCTGTCTTCAGGCACCTCTTTAGGGGTGCAGGTCTTTGCAAATGGCCGAGCAGAACACTTATAGTCCCCCCCCTACACCACACCCAGCGGGGTGTATGCTGCAGGAGCCCGACCAGAACCAGGTCAGCATGCAGATACGGCCCTGGCCTCGTTACAACGGGGTCGGGCCCACAGGCGCTGGGATCGGTTTAGTTTTGAGGCGATGACGAGCCTGAGAGGTGACTTATGAGTCCGGTTCCATTCAGCAGCCCAGTCGCTGATCATAAACCACAGATCACCGGCTCTGGGTTTATTCAGACTGAAGGCACTGGGACCCAAAGCGAGGGGGAACCCCACAACGTCTGTTAACGTGATCCCAGCGGATCAGGACCGGGCTGTTCCGCAACCAATCAAAAGGCCTCAGAGGGTTCCATCTCTGCCAGTGGAGCCTGTGATTGGCCCCCGTGGTTACTTGTTCCCCTCTGCCCTCAGGGATCCTGGACACCCTGGAGGGGGTCAACGCCCTGCCCATCCAGCGGGTGGCCCGAGACGTGCCTGCGCTGGCCCCCGCCGCCATCAGCAACACCCTCAACACCACCCTCCAGACCCTGGGGGCGCTGCTGCAGAGCCACTGAACACCTGACCACTTGTCTGACACCCCCCCTGCCTGACACCACCCGACCACAGGCTGCGGAGGGGAACATGTATATATTTCAACACATCGGTCAGGGCAGACCTACGTCTTTACCCTCGACCTCCTCCTCCCCCCGTCTAAACCCCCCCCAAGGGTGGGGTTCGGCTAAATAAACTGTACACGAGATGGTATTTGTACACATTGTTAGTATATTAGTATGTTTGTAAGGGGTATTCGTTGATATCATGGAGCTCCAGAGGTTGTTGTGAGCGCTGCTGTGAGATGAAGACCATCTGAGGCTGGACTGCGAAGACGGGGTCTCCCGGTGAAGGATGAAGGGGTTTCCACGGCTACGGCTCCCCTGTCCTGCCCATTGATGAGGTGATGGTGTTGAGGTGCTGGGGTTATGGGTCAGGTATTTACCAGATGATTCTGGACTGAGCTTCTGAATCTAAAGCCTTTATGACTTTCTTTTGAATGTCCTTCATTCTGCTTGTTGTTGTTTTAGTTATTTTCATTATTTTGGTTCATTTTCGTTACATTTGTATTTATAGGGTTATTGTCCATGGAGACGCCTGAAATAAACTTTTCCGTCGTAGCGTGAGTCTTTCTTTGACACTACGCAACACCTTAAGTTATTAGCCGTATGCTATAACTCATTCTACTGAGAAAGCAGAGAGGAGGGCAGGGAAATAAGAGTCGTTTCAAAGGATTGGTATTTACCACTCACAGTCAATTCGTGATTTATTTTTTATTTTTTGCCCAGTTCAGTATGTATATAGCCTATAGATAATGAGGTTGTGGTTTTGTGTTGTAGGGGTCATTTTGGTATGTTAAATATGCTCCATTAAAACAACAGATTCTGGACTTCACTACTGACTAATCCCGGCGGCGGCCCTGGCTGCCGGGTGTAAATCCGGGTCAGGGTGTCAGTGTTAGCCCGGTCTCGAGCTCAGGTGAGCTGCTGCTAATACCCGTCACGTGACCGGGAGGCTCGCAACATCCGCGAGCAGGACCGGAGAGCAGACTCCGCGAACGGAGTCACTACGACGGAAGACGTTACAGGGGAACCTTCGAGAACGACATCACCGCTTCGTTTCAGAGCACGTGATGTAACGGAGCAGCCGGAGCGGGACGCGGCGCGTGCGTCGGAGGGGGGCGTTGTGGAAAGAAGCGCGTGTCCATAGTAACAGACACCTGCAACACAACCGAGCAGCGCGCGGACACCGACCGGCTCGAGCTCGCGAAAGACAGCGATAGGTCAAGTCAGGGACGGCAGGGAATGTGCGTCGCGAGACAAAGTGTCGATAATCGACACATTTAAAGTGACGACAACAGCAGCCATCATGGCGGTACCGTATCGATACCAGCGCGTGGCCTCCTCCACTCGATCGGCACCAGGTGACGTCAGCGCGTGAAGCGTCCAGCAGCAGTTCAACTTCCTGAGTGGAGCTGATCTGTAAGTTAGTCGCGACCCCGTGATCACCTCGCCCCGTTTTACTTCATCAGTACGTATCCGCGTGCACACGTGTGTGTAGTGTAAGCGCCGTGGGGATGACGTCACGCACGGACTAGCGGCGGTGGTCGTGCGTGGTGTGGGCTCGGTTCGGTTCGGCTCGGTTCCGAGTCGCCCGGCCCCCCGGAGCGATGCTGCCGGGGTCCATCCAGATCACCGGGGAGGCGCTGTCCGGGGCCGAGGTGAGGGACATCTGCGACGGCCTGCGGGAAAACGGCGTCCGCCTGCTGTCGGTGCGCGGCTGTCAGCTTAGCGACCGGGACTTCGGTCGCGTGTGCCGCGGCGTGGCGGACTCGCGCTCCCTCGCGCAGCTGAACCTGAACCTGGGCGTGGTCTCGGGCCTCGTTCGGACCCGGCAGCTGGCGGACGCGCTCGAGACCAACCGCTCTCTGCAGACCCTGTTGTGAGTAGACCGCAGACTGGAACCACTTAGTGTATTGTTACCGGGTTATAAAGGATTGATGTAACTTGATTGCAAACTTTATTAAAGTATGAGTGTTACATTTAGGATATGTATTTTGACCTGTTCACTAGTATTTTCTGAAATTTTGTCTTAATTCACTTGGGTCCCCAGACCATATTCTTTATGAAAATACTGAAGAATAAAGTAAGAATAAAGAATAAAAGAATAAAGTCAGTAAATTAAAGTCTCAGTGTGAGATTGAGACTCTGAGGATGAAAGGAACTCAATGATAATTCTGTCCACTCTTGAGACCTGCATTTATCAGCTCGGCTGGCTGGTCGGTGTGAGTGGGAGGGGTTTAGGGTGAGTGGATAGTAGTATTCATGCAAACAAAGACGTACGGGCCGGCCAGCATGGGGATGTGAGCTTATTAAAGCTTATTAAAATCACTATCACATCAGTGTTGACCAGACATACTTTCAGGTAACCATGGCAACAGTGAGGCTTTCACCTCAACCCCCTCCTCCTCTTGCTCTCTCTGGCATCCAATTCAAGATAACTTTATTGGCATTGAAAGCATCATCACCCCCCCCAGCCTCCACGGGAGCCCCCTCCTGGATGCGGGCCTGGTGACGCTGAACGCGGCGCTGACCAGCCACCCATCGCTGGTCAGCCTGGACCTGGGGGACTGCCTGCTGGGGGACCAGGCCCTGGGGCTCGTCTGCGGCATGCTGCCCCCCGACGGGGCCAAGTCAGGTAGGACCCCGGCCCGGAGCGCTACCACGGTGGGGACACACACTGTGTGCATACACACACACATCAACACTCTCACTCACTCACTAACTAACAGTCACACACACACACTCATTCGCTCTAACAGACACACACATCTACACGCTCACTAGCAGACACGCACTCAAACTCACACACACACACACATCTACACACAATCACTCCTACGTCTTCACTCACTCACTAACAGACACACAGATCTACACTCACACACACACACACACACACCAACACTCACACTCACCGCCACATACACTCTCACACACACCGACGCTCAAACACTGACTCACACACACACACACACACACACACACACACACACACACACACACACACACACACACACACACACACACACACACACACACACACACACACACACACTCCCCTCCTCAGGGCTGGACCCTGACTGTGTCCTGTCCCCCTCCCTCTGACTGTGTGGTTGTGTCCCCCTCCCCTGACTGTGTCCTGTCCCCTTCCTCTAGGTCTGAGGGAGCTGACGCTGAGCGCCAACCCAGGGATCAGCACCAAGGGCTGGGCCCGCCTGGCTGTGGCCGTGGCCCACAGCTCCCAGCTCCGCGTGCTCAACCTGGACTACAATCCCCTGGGTGAGGGAGGGAAGGGGGGAGGGTGGGGGGAGTGAGGGGAGGGAAAGAGAGAGCGAGGCTGAACTAGCTCTTAAGTGGTTCTTCTCCATGCTAGCAGACCTCCTGCACATCGTTGTCCTACTAATGAAACGTGAAGCTCTCCTCAAAGCACTCGTTAGTGAGGAGCAGAGCCCGGTAGAGCTCAGAGGAGGAGGCGCAGAGAGGAGGTGGAGGAGGTTGTATTTTCCTCAGCTTCCTCTCTTCTCTCAGAAGGTTCTGGACCAGGAGGTTCTTCTGGTTCTGACGATGTGGTTCCCTTGGGGTTCTCTTGTGGTTGCAGGAGACCAGATCGCAGGGATGCTGGCAGTTGCCGTGGCGTCCAGCAGAACCCTGGAGGTCCTGGACCTGGAGGGAACCGGGCTGTCCAACCACGCGGCCCAGGTACCCTGCAGAACCCCCGGGTTCTCCTCTCAGATGCTGAGAGGAGACCAGCCTGGAGAGGATTTAAAGTGATATAATTAAAGCGATGAACCTGTTTTACTGGTCCACTGTCCTAGAGTCCCATGGACAGGTTGCTCGATTATAGAAAAAATCATAATCACGATTATTTTGGTCAATATTGAAATCACGATTTTTCAAACGATTATTTTTGAGTTTGAAAACATGTTGTATTTATTCAGCATGTCTCTCCCAAAAAAGACTTGTAACTGAGAACTTTGAAATTTCGCTTTAAAAACATACACAAAAGGGTCAAAAAGGAAAATGGTCCAATCTAAAGTAATATACAGATATGTATCCAGCTGTTCTGCCCATTCTATTAAACATTACATAAAAAATCTAACGGAAAACTTGATTCTGTTAATTTTTGTGATCGTTTGACGCTAAAATCGAAATCTCCGATCAGAATTTGATGAATCGCCCAGCCTCAAGACAGTCGGCTTATCTATCTCCACACACTAAGACTGTGCTGGTGCTGATACGCCCCACCAGGTGACACTGTTGTCACACTAGCGGCCATCTAAAGAATAAATAAAACCGCTGTGTTGCGGTGAGACTATAGAGGTAAAGGTTGTACGATTCTAGCTCTAGCTGTTAGCGCTGTGCTGCAGTGGCGGCTGGTGATTCAATTTGTTGATGGGGCGCATATACAGACCTACCTTATGGCCTTTCCCCCAGCCATTGCTATTGGACCCATGGCTGTTATATTGATATTGAGGCAAATCATGATCACTGTCCTATAGTTTCCATTTTTTTGTGAGTCTCAAGGTCTGTGTCAAATGCAGTTAGAAATCTGGGACAGTTGCTTCATTTTGGTGATATTCAATAGGCCGAAAGAAATTAATATGTAACTTACTTGCTCCTTCTCAGTATAACATTGTTTGGGGGGTCAAATTCCTCCACTGAAAAGGGTTAGTGCTTTTCCAACTCTCTGCTAGTTAGCTATCTATCTCTTCTCTGCAAGTAGTTGTGTAGCGAGAATGCTGCTGAGGGAGGAACCCTGTTTGATTGACTGGCTGTGTTGTCCAATCGTGTGGTCCTCAGGTGTTCCTGGACATGGTGCAGAGCTACCCCACCAGCCTGCGGGTTCTGGTCCTGGCGGAGAACGACATCGCCCCGGAGCTCCAGCAGCAGATCTCCGACCTGCTGTCAGAGGGGGAGGAGGAGGAGGACCCGGGGGCCCCTCCCACCCACCCCAGCCCCGCCTACTCCAGCGACATGCTGCCCCCCAGGGAGAAGCAGCACCACCCGCACCACCAGCAGCACGCGGGCCCCTGGATCCCCTACAGCAGTAAGGGCTGACCCCCACCCTCTCTCTTTGCTCCGCCCTTCTGTACCTGCTGCCCCTGGCTTCTGTCAACCCCGCCTCCAGTAGAGGGTCTGGTGGCAGCACTGGGCTGGGCTATGCTGGACCTACTGGGTCTACAGTACCATACTGGGCTTTAGTGGACCTACCCGGTCCATATTTAGTGGACCTACTGGGTCTACTGTACTGGACCTACTGGGTCTACTGTACTGGACTTTACTGGAACTACTGGGTCTACAGTACAGTATTGGACCTACCTGGTTCATATTACAGTACTGGACCTACTAAGTCGACTGTACTGGAACTACTGGGTCTACAGTTGAGTACTGGACCTACCCGGTCCCTGGTAAAGTACTGGACCGGACCTACCTGGTCTAGGGTACAGTACTATACTGGGTCTAGGGTACAGTACCAGTACTACACTGGGTACAGTACCAGTACTACACTGGGTACAGTACAGTACTATACTGGGTCTAGGGTACAGTACAGTACAGTAGTCCATAGCATTGACTGACTTAATGAGTCTTTCTGAGTCTTTCTTTCACTTCCCCCTCGACTTTTGACTCCGTCTGACCTCCCTGTGTAGCAGTAGTCTGCCGGGCTCTAGTGGAATGTAATCTAATCTGCCTAGCGCCGCGGGGAGATTGTACCGGCCTCCCGGTCTGAATGCCTTGCTCGTGGCCTGCGGCAGCAGTGGTCTGTAGTTACAAACCCTCTCTGTTCTCTGGTTCCCACAGACCCCGCCCCCCACGTGGTCATGCTGACATCAGGTCTAGATGACAGCCTATTGGCTGAGACCGAGATGTAAGCCCCTCCCCCCCTCAATCATCCCCAACTTCCTGTCGGAGCGTTAGGGAGGCGGTTCCGTCGGAGCGCAGTATTGCAGTGTGTGTGTTTACGTGCGTGTGTGTGTGCGCGCTGATCTATGTAGCACTTGTAAATAGACTAGAGCGGTTTCCATGACAACCCACCGAGTGACTTCCTGTGTGATGTTAGCGCCGTGTCGCCGTCTGGGTTCTGGCGGCGAAACACGAAGTCCGAATAAATCAGTTTACATCTTGGTACAAGACCGGGCTGCTGTCTTCTGTCACGCACGTACACTGCAGGATACACACTTATGCTACACACACTACAGGTGATGTGATACAGAGAGGTAACACACACCTTGTATTAAAGGCTGCTGTGTGACTGCGGTCCAGAAGCTTATTGTTGTTATTCGGGGACACATAACCTAGCGCCCTCCGTCGCCTGAACACCTTTACCTGTGAGACACGCCTCCAACACCCCACGACAGAGGAGGGTGCGCGGCTCCGCGGCATGACGTCATCACAAGGGGACGGGAGCCAACAGCCATGCGACGAGACGACGGCAAGACGGATCCATCATTGATGACATCCTTCCCGTCGCTAGGCAACAGGGGTAAACGACAGCCAGCTGTCGTTTACCCCTGTTGCCTAGTGACGGGAGGACAGTTAGTCTCCGGCCACACACACACACACACACACACACACACACACCACACACACACACACACACACACACACACACACACACACACACAGACAGGACTAGGGCGCGCTAATGAAGCTCGTTAAATATGCAATCGCCGGGATGTCTCGTGTTGGTAGTTAATCAGCCGCGAGACGGGTCGTTAGCGGGGTTAATTATAACCCGTTATGACGGGTGAGCTATGGTGGTCTCTGGGTGGGGGCGGAGCCGGGTGGTCTCCGGGTAGGCTGGGGGCGGAGCCAGGGTGGTCTCCGGGCGGCGCCGGGGTGAGAGAGGGGGACGACACCTGGTCAATTATTGATGAGGGGGGGATGAATAATAGATGATGGGTGATAGACGATACCTGGTGCCCTCACGTCTGGGTTTACCACACATTAGGGAAAGAGTTCAGAGAGAGAGAGAGCGAGATTACACAGATAGCCTTATTTATCCGAAGAAGGGCAATTTATTTGCAGCTAACCCAGTCATCGAAGACGACTTAAACACTCAAGACAAGACAGTTATGTCAGATACATAGAGCTGTAAAGAGATGGAGAGAGATAGATGTGTAGTAGAGGGAGGTAGATAGAGAGAGGTTACCAGCACACCTACAGTCCAACTTACTAACCTGACACCAGCATGCCTCTCCCACACATTTCTAACCTCCACCAGAGTGGACTACTATTATTAGTACTTGAGTCGTGGTATTTAGGGGTGCTACATTTTAAATGTGTGCAGGGGGATTCTTTAAAAAACTCCCGTGCTCCGTACAGACATCCCCCAGACACACATTCAGTGTCGGGGAGGGGGGGGTTAGAGGTATTTTGCTCAACATTTGGTGCATTTGAGATTAACAACTTAACCACTACACTATAACTTTGGTCTGAGTTCTATGGAAAAACACATAATGTAAGGGAAAAAGCAGTTGCTAATGAAAGTATAGTGTCTAGAATTGCAAAGCGTTTCAGGGGAACAGTGAGACCATGTGGTGTTTTACGGGACTACACCTGCTGGGCAAATTAAAGTTCAACAGACCAGTCGACGGCAACAACAATTACGATTAAAATATTTTATTTGTTTTAAAATATACATTGGATTACAAATTCTGAAAATAAAATTAGTCGTTTTAACAGTCTTTTTTGTAGTTTTTCCTTTTCTTTTTACAGTCATGTTCGTCCCGACAAGAAAAGATGTAGTTGTAGTGTTGAGGGTACCGGATCGGAGCCGGATCGAACCGGTCCGCTGGGTGGGAGACCGAACAGACCAGCTCATCCGAACCCACTCTGGTTCCGGTTCAATAAACCTGTGTTTTAACATTCATAATCTCAACCATTTGCTGTCAAGTCATATCTAGGTACTGTTTATTTCATAAAACGCTGGGGTCTTCATGTGTTACCATGGAAACCTACATGTCCAGGCCAACCTAGCACAGGAAGTAGGTGACAGCAGACCGGAAGTAGGAGGGTACCAGACCATCAGTACATTATCTTCCCCACGAGTCACCAAATGACACACAACTTGGACCAGGAATGAAAGCTCTCCCTCTCTCTCCCCATATTTCCCTCCCCCCTCTGTCTCTCTCTTTCTGGACAACTTTTGTTTGCCGAAATGCATGCTGGGATATGGGCTCTATTTCTGACTTGGTTGTGAAATATTCAGTAGAGCTGACATCATCTTTGCCCGCGGTTAACCTGTTCCTGACTAGCACGATCCGCTACAACAAACAGCAAGCACTTAGAGTAGCATGGCCCGCTACATCAAACAGCTAACATTAGCATGTTACAGCCTAGACTTTTCTGTTCTCACAGACACACACACTTTGTTGTAATGTGAACTCCCAGTGGACAGAGAGAAGCCAGACAGGGGAGGGGGGACAAGAGTTGATGAAAGAGGAGAAGGGGGAGGGAAGGCGGAGGAGAGGAAGACGAGTGAGCGGAGAGGAGGAGCAGGAGGGAGGAAGATGACTTTGATTAAGAGAGTTCCTGTAATGATCTCGGGCTTCAATTATAATCAGGAGTGAACTTTAAATCACATTAAAATTGCACGACCACTCTCCTCCATCCCGGAACAGCTGTTCAGGTCTCTTACGACGCAGCGCACGCACACACACACCTCCTTTGTATTCACGGTGTTCTGCGCCTCCTGCATAAGGGATTATTAAATATTCACTACTTCCTTCTCCCCGCGTTTGACCGCCCGACGTCCCGAAGACCTCCTCCTCAGCCAGGGAGACGCTCAATTATTCAGCATCCACGACCCAGAGCTCAGAGGAGTCACCCTGCATTGAGGAGGAGTCACCCTGCACTGAGGAGGAGTCACCCTGCACTGAGGAGGAGAGTCACCTTGCACTGAGGAGGAGGAGAGTAACCCTGCACTGAGGAGGAGAGTCACCCTGCACTGAGGAGGAGGAGAGTCACCCTGCACAGAGGAGGAGAGTCACCCTGCACCGAGGAGGAGAGTCACCCTGCACCGAGGAGGAGTCACCCTGCACTGAGGAGGAGGAGGAGGAGAGCCACCCTGCACCGAGGAGGAGAGTCACCCTGCACCGAGGAGGAGAGTCACCCTGCACCGAGGAGGAGAGTCACCCT
>OLKM01001509.1:45217-82717 GCA_900291075.1 Melanogrammus aeglefinus
AGGAGAGCCACCGCTGCACCGAGGAGCGAGAAGTCACCCCCTGCACCGAGGAGGCGAGCACCCTGCACCGAGGAGGAGAGTCACCCTGCACTGAGGAGAGTCACCCTGCACCGAGGAGGAGAGGAAGAGGAGCATGCAGGAGGAAGGAGAGGAAAACACAAAGGCTGACAAGCGGGGGGGGGGGGGGGGGTTGGAAGAGAGGAGGAGAGAGACAGGAGGTGAAAGTTCCAGCGGTGTTCTGCTGGTTCTGTCCTGCCGGGCTCCTCACTGTGCAGAGAATGGAGATGAATAATTCAGTGTGGAGCCAAAGAGACACCAGAACCAGCTAGAAAATCAACGGGGAAACAGTCACCCAACCAGTAAGTCAGTTAAAGGGGAGCCGTACCAGAGAGTAGGAACAGGGTATGGGTGGGCTCAGCTCAGGAGGCAACCAATTGTAACCAAAAGGTTGCTAGTTCGACCCCCAGCTCCTCCTAGCTGAGTGTTGATCTGTCCCTGAGCAAGACACTTAACCCTAACTGCTCCTGACGATCTGGCTGTCGGCTTAAGTCCCTTTGGATAAAAGCGTCTGCTAAATGCCCTAATTGTAATTGTAAGAAAAATCCTCGCGGCGACTTTGACTCCCATTACCGTGGACGATTTACGAAATGGAGAATTCAGATCCTGGACCAATGACATCCACGGTCAGACTTTTCGTTGTGTTGCCGGGGGTGACCCCTGCAGTCTGCCCAAGAGCCAATCAGTGAGGTCCGAATAACGGGCCAGCGGTTAGGACCTGTGCACCATGCTCTGATGACGGTACCCAGACCGGGGTCAGGCTGTCCGGTAGGGCCTTGGGTTGCCTTGCTCAAAGACACTCAAGCGTTTATCTGATGGTCCTATGACACACACACACACACCAGAAGAGCTTGCTGCGTACTTCCTCACAATAATGAACGTTTTCCAAACATCATCGCTTCTCCCGGCTTTCACATTCCTGGTCTTCGTTATGAAATCCTGAATTACGTCATACCCCCTACACCCATGACATCATGCCCTTCTAGAGCCATGACATCATGCCCTTCTAGAGCCATGACATCATGCCCTTCTAGAGCCATGACATCATGCCCATCTAGAGCCATGACATCATGCCCTTCTAGAGCCATGACATCATAGAGCCATGACATCATAGAGCCATGACATCATGCCCATCTAGAGCCATGACATCATGCCCTTCTAGAGCCATGACATCATACCCTTCTAGAGCCATGACATCCTGCCCTTCTAGAGCCATGACATCATGCCCTTCTAGAGCCATGACATCATGCCCATCTAGAGCCATGACATCATGCCCATCTAGAGCCATGACATCATACCCTTCTAGAGCCATGACATCATGCCCATCTAGAGCCATGACATCATACCCTTCTAGAGCCATGACATCATACCCTTCTAGAGCCATGACATCATACCCCTCTACATCCATTTTGGTTTTGGGGAACAAGCAGATGTGGGCGGCATCTAGAGTGAGCGTTCAAACAGACTTTTATCAGTTAGACGGTGGATGACCACCTGGTTACCACGGTAACCAGGTGTACAATCAGCTGTGTGTGTGTGTGGGCGAGGGGGGGGGGACTTGAGTGGAAGAACAATCAATCAGATCAATCAAGTAGTCTATGGTGGGCGTGGCCGTATGGGCGTGGCCACACAATCACGGAGGGCGTGGTTTCGGCAACATGCTGTTGTCATGGCGACATGCTGACTCGAGCAACAGACGCACAACAAGAATGGGGTGATGGTGAGGAAAACAGGAAACGCACACAACCCCACACACGCACAACACCCCAAACCAGTCAAGTCTTCGCTTAACAACACAAAACATACACAAAGTAAAATACATCTTAAAGGATAAATGAGATGGTTATGAGGCCCTAAATATAAAGAGGCTTTCGGAAGGCAGGTCAGCGAGGACAACGAGCCGAGGACGCCGATTGGCCAGGAAGGAGCACCAATGGCAGCGCTCTGTTAGGAGCCAATACCGGTGGAGGAAACGCACCTTGTTGCATAACATGCATAATGTAATAGTGTGTGTGTGTGTGTGTGTGTGTGTGTGTGTGTGTGTGTGTGTGTGTGTGTGTGTGTGTGTGTGTGTGTGTGTGTGTGTGTGTGTGTGTGTGTGTGTGTGTGGCTGTGTGTGTCGACATGAATCACGTCCAGGTCACAGGACAGCCCCGATCAATAGATGTGATCGATCCAGAACCTGACCGATCGATGAGTGACGTGACGCGCGGAGCATCGATGACATCACCAGCGATGGCCGGAGCCAAAGTTAAATCTTAAACGCAAAAAAAACACGATGAGAAACCGAAGAATAACACTAATAACAACACTGGATCATCAATGGAAAACAATAATAAATCAATACTATGACATCACCTCCCCATGAGGGCGAGAGTTTGTGGGGGAGGGAGGGGGGAGACGGGTTCTGGTGGCGCCATGTTGCTCGGAACATTCTGTTGAGGGCTGACCAATAGGAGAGAGGGGGTGGAGCAACAACACCCCACCCCCCTCCACCCAGACAGAGATAGGCACTGAAAGAGTCGTAGTTAGAGTGTGTGTGTGTGTGTGTGTGTGTGTGTGTGTGTGTGTGTGTGTGTGTGTGTGTGTGTGTGTGTGTGTGTGTGTGTGTGTGTGTGTGTGTGTGTGTTTGTGTGTGTGTGTGTGCAGGAGCCGGCAGCATACGGCAGTATGGCTATTTCCTGATGGGGGGGGGTGGGAGGAGTCTGGATGGTCGTCATAGAAACCAGGAGGGGGTGAGGGTTCTAGTCCAGCAGGGTGCCTTGCTCCTGGGCGCGGGTCAGGCTGTCCTTGCGGTGAAGGTGGTGCACCCCCATCCTCTTGGGGTTCTTCTGGCCCCGTCCCGGGGGAGTGTAGCCGGGGGCGGGCGGGGGCGGGGTGGCGTGTTCAGGGGGGTACTCCAGGTGGCGGGTGGGGGTGATGACGGGGAGGTCGCGAGGAAGGACGTCCCGCTCCTCCGCCCAGCTCCCCACCGACCCCCCCTCTTCCTCCTCCCCCTCTTCCCCCTCTTCCTCCTCCTGAGGCGACTCCTCGCGCTGCATCACGGGTGCCGGCGTCGGGGTCAGCGGCTCCCCGTGGGTCGCCATAGCGACGGCGACGGCGTCATGGGGGGCGTGCGCGGGGTCTCCCCGAGGGTCCAGGCCGGCCGGGGGCGGTGGGGGGGGCCCCCTGCCGGGCCGGGGGTCCGCCACACTGCTGCTGTCCGTGTCCAGACTCGACTCGCGGCTCGCCGTCCAGCTGGGCGCCGACGATCCCTCCTCGCCGTCCGAGTACGCGACTCCGCCCCCCCGCTGGCGCTCGGCGGCCCCGCCCTCGCCCGAGGCCCCGCCCAGGCCCAGCTGGCGGGCGGAGTCGCGGCTGAAGGAGGTGCGGTGCAGCAGCGCGGCGGGCGGCGCCTCCTTCTGGACGAACATGCGCTGCCAGCTCAGGAGCAGGTCCTCCTCCGAGCTGGCCGAGCTGGGGGGCTGGGGCGGCGAGCTGAAGGGGCTGGACCCCCCGGAGAGGGGGCCCGGGGCCGCCGCGGGCGGGCGGGGCGGCGGCGAGGAGGAGGAGGAGGCGGCCGAGCGCCAGCCGGAGTCGGAGTGGGCGGGGCTGGGGGGGGCGTCGGCCTGCACCAGGCTGAGGGAGATGGCCTGGCGCGTGGCGTAGGTGCAGTTGGGCAGCGGCGAGTTCTTGGGGATCTTCACCTTGTCGTCGGAGGTGAACTCAATGACCTTGCGGCCGGGGTACAGCGGGTGGAGGGGGTGGGGCTGGGGGCGGCGCCGGGTACGGGCTCAGCTTCTCGAACGACGAGGACGAGGAGGAGGAGTTGCCGCCCCGGCCCCCCGCGCCGCCCCCCTCCTCGCCCCCGCCTCCCCCGGGGGTTAGGGGGGTCTCGGGGCGGCGGCCGGCCGAGCCGTTGTGCTGGCCCCCGGGGGCCCCCCCGTTGGGCCGCGGGGCCCCGGGGCCCGTCATGTCCACGTGGACAAACACGTCTTCGGAGGCGGGCCGCGTCGCGCTGCAGGACTGCGCCGAGTTGAGCAGCAGCGGCTCGGGCTTCTCCAGCACGCGGGCGATGACCGAGGTGGGCACCACGTCGGCCGGCGTCAGGCTCAGGGTGTCGGGCTCCTGGGGGCCCGGGGACGAGGGGCCCCCACCCTCTGGGAGGCTGCTCTTCATGTGCCTCTGGACCATGACCTGCAGCTCCGACGGGAGCTGGACACAGGACAAACCTTTGTTATACTTGTGTTTTATATATATATATATATATATATATATATATATATATATATATATAACCTCTAAATATTATATATAAAATAATTAATATTTTATCATATATGAATATATACTTTCTTTATAGTGTGTGTGTTGTAAAGAAATAAACAACAACACACACACACACACACACACACACACACACACACACACACACACACACACACACACACACACACACACACACACACACACACACACACACACACACACACACACACACACACACACACACACTCTTACGTCAGAGAACTTGTGGTTCCTGAAGTGAGATTTGTTGCATTTGAGCAGCTGGACGGCCAGGTTACAGTCCTGTCTGTAGCGCTCCTGGGCGAGAGACACACAGACACAGGGAGAGAGAGAGAGAGAGGGTTTGAGTCCTGTCTGTAGCACTCCACAGGGAGAGACACAGGGAGAGAGGGAGAGGGTTAGAGTCCTGTCTGTAGCGCTCCACAGGGAGAGAGACACAGGGAGAGAGGGAGAGGGTTTGAGTCCTGTCTGTGGCGCTCCACAGGGAGAGAGACACAGGGGGAGAGGGTTAGAGTCCTGTCTGTAGCGCTCCACAGGGAGAGAGACACACAGACACAGGGAGAGAGAGAGAGAGAGAGAGAGAGGGTTTGAGTCCTGTCTGTGGCGCTCCACAGGGAGAGAGACACAGGGGGAGAGGGTTAGAGTCCTGTCTGTAGCGCTCCACAGGGAGAGAGACACACAGACACAGGGAGAGAGAGAGAGAGAGAGAGAGAGGGTTTGAGTCCTGTCTGTGGCGCTCCACAGGGAGAGAGACACAGGGGGAGAGGGTTAGAGTCCTGTCTGTAGCGCTCCACAGGGAGAGAGGTGTGTGACCCACGTTGAGCTCCTCCAGCCGGTTGACGGTGTTCTTGGCGTCCAGCAGCTTGTTGGTCAGCTCCACTATCTCCTGGTCCATGGTCTTCTTGTCCCGCTCCACCTTCCGCAGCTGGAGAACAGAGCAGACGGAGAGCATCAGCACAGAGAACCGCACAGGAACCGCAACATCCGACGGACGGCGGGGGAACGGAACCAAGGACGGAGAACCGGGCGGGCCACAAGCGTTGGAGATGCATGATGGAGGTGGAGGGAGGGAGGGAGGGAGGGAGGGAGGAGGGAGGGAGGAGGGGAGGAGAGGGAGGCAGGGTCTGGTACAGTCTGGGAGAGGGGAGGAGAGAGAATAGAGGAAGGGAGAGGGGAGGAGAGGAGAGGAGAGAGGAGGGGAGGAAAGGAGTTAGGAAGGGAGAGGGGAGAGAGGAAGGGAGGAGAGGATGGGAGAGGGGAGGAGAGGAGAGAGGAGGGGAGGAAAGGAGTGGGGAGAGAGGAAGGGAGGAAAGGAGAGGAGAGGAGAGGAGGGGGAGAGGGGAGGGGAGAGGGGAGGGGAGGAAAGGAGTTAGAAAGGGAGAGGGGAGAGAGGAAGGGAGGAGAGGAGAGAGGAGGAGAGGAGTTAGGAAGGAGAGGGGAGAGAGGAAAGGAGGAAAGGAGAGAGGAGGAGAGGAGGGGAGGAAAGGAGTTAGGAAGGGAGAGGAGAGAGGAAGGGAGGAGAGGAGAGAGGAGGAGAGGAAAGGAGTTAGGGAGGGAGAGGAGAGAGGATGGGAGGAGGGGAGGAGAGGAGGAAAGGGGAGGGGAGCAGAAGCAGGAGATACTGAAGCAGAACCCAACTGCATGGACCCAAGTCTGGCTGACGGTGGCCTGGTTAGTGAGGAGGAGGAGGGTGACCAGTGAAGATGAGGAAGATGAAGATGGCGGTGAGTCCGTCACGAGGCAGCGTGAGGGGGAGCAGAGCAGAGACTTTAGGGGGTGAACGACATCATCAGAGCGACAGGGAACAGGAGAGGAGGAGATCAGAGGACCGGGAGAACACCCCCAACATCCCACAGCCTTGGCCCAAAGGCCAGGGGTCAAAGGTCACCCAGTGGGTCTGATACTCAGAAATACTGAACACATGACGATGTCAATGCAGTTCACCGGCACACAAAAACATCTCCCATAGATACATCTTTATATTAATAATTCTATAAAGACAATACTAAGCCACGATAGAAACAGTAAATTAAATGCTAATTTCAATTCAATTGAAATGCCATCAGTCCATCAGTGACGGTCCCCCCACCTCTCAGCCCCCAGCCCCCCAGCCCGGACCTCCAGCAGAGGGAGGATTCACCCGTTCATCATTCAGCCCAACATCCTCCTGACCCCGCGGGGAGGGAGTCCAGGGGGAGTGGCCTATCAGGGCCTGAGAACCCAGGCCCCGCCCTGAGGACCTGACGGGGGTCTCCATCACAGGGGGTCTCTTGTAGCGCTGGAGCAGGACGCTCCGTGCTTCATTTCCTGTCTGAGCGGCGGCCGGGAGGCTGCAGAGTGTTTGACCTCCGACCCTCTCAACAGGCCGACGCCCCTGATGGAAACGTCCGCCGCAGGCAAGCTGGATCACAACTTGTGACATCACTTCCTCCCTCATCACACAGCCTACCCTGGACCAATCAGGTTACGGGTTTGTGGGGGGGGGGGGCCAGAGGCTCAGCATGACCTCTGACCCCTGAGCCTAACGAGGCCGCCCCCTGCAGGACAAATCTATCAACATCTGGGTCAACATTAGGGTCCTCCGGCAGGGCTCCATCAAGGGGATGGGGTCATCAATTGGTCGCCCACATAAGGCAGAGGCCACGCCTCCTGACTGACGTGTGTGTGTGTGTACAAACCCACGTACAAACACGTGTGTGTGTAAACACATTTACAAGCACATACACGCAGGCCAAACACACACACAATGACGGGACACATCAGAGAAGAGCCTGCAGTCGTGTCTCTCCTCTCCATCTGTCTGTTTTCCTCCCATTCCTTCCCTCCTTGTACAGCTAGTCAGCCCAGCTGTCCATCACACGCACGCACAAGCGCGCGCAGGCATGATCACGCATACACAAACACACACTCGCACAGAAATGGTGTCCGTGGGCATTCGCCAGCAGCGGCTCGTTGCAGCTCGATATCCAGTGAGCCAGTATCTTGACATGTGGAACCAAGCTGACGTCTCCCTTAACCAATACAACTAGCACTGCTATGCTAACATGCTCGTACAGCCATGTATACGTCTCAGTTTAATGGTCAAATAGTGAGAGTACTAAGAAGGGGTCAAAGGTTACCAGGGCATGGAGCTTCTCTTCTAGATCCTGATTGGCTCGCTGGGACGCTGTGTAACTGTTCTGGAGTCTGGAGAGAGAGAGAGAGACAGACAAAAAAAAATAGCAAGAAATATTAACAGCCTCTTAGTGTTAACACTGAGTGGGATCCAGAGTGTGTGTGGTGTTGTGTTTATGTGTGTGTGTGTGTGCGTGTGCGTGTGCGTGTGCGTTCACACATACTGGGGAGTGTGTGTGAGGACAAACAGCTTCCTGTATGTATCTGATCTCTCCGGGCTCCGGGGGAAGTGACCCCCCCCCCGTTTCAGCTCAGATTCAAACACTGAGCATTCCGGGGAGGAGGGGGGCCTTGTATCCCCATGGTTACGGCCCGTACTACCAGGTGTCCGGGGGAGCTTAACCCTCTCTCGGCCAGAGAGAGCTCCCCGCGGTCACACAGACCTGCGCGGCCGGTGTCCCTGGTTGGTGAGGTCGTAGCGCCTCGTTAAAGGCGGGGCGGCGCCCCCAGAGATCTGGGGCATGTTTTCGGACTGAGGAACGCTCGCTGACTGGTTATACTGACTGGTACACACCCGCTCTCTCTGAATGACATACTGGTTTAACGATGTCTTATTTTAGTTAGGGATCAAATGTAAACGTAGAAGATCTTAACACACGTCTTGCCGCGGTTCACTCCTCCTTCAACAGGCTGGAACACGCCCTGTGACCTGAACACCAGAGGCCTCCTCTCTCCACCGCCATCATCATCATCCTCCAGAACCTCCTCCCTCCTTTACCTGCTCCTCATCCCTCTCCCGTCCCCCAACCCGACCTTCCTTTACATCCACCCTTTTCCCCGCTTCCCTCGGCCACCCCCTCCGTCTCCTCTCTCTCTACCCTCCACCTCCTCCTCACCTCCTGAACTTGTCCCTCATCTTGTCCAGGTCGTCCTGGGTGCGACTGAGCTCCGTCTGCATGTAGTGACGGCTGTTCTCAAACTCCACCTCCATGGACTCCATCTTGTGGTTGCCGTGAGACATGCAGCGACGCAGCTCCTCATTCTGCAGCTGGAGGATTCTGGGTAACGGGGAAGAGAGGGGAACAGACAGACAGGCAAGGACAGACAGAGAGAGAAAGACCGACAGAGAGAGGGGCAGACAGAGAGAGGGACAGACAGAGAGAGAAAGAGAGACAGACAGACAAAGAGATATACAGACAGAGACAGGAAAGAGGCAGAATGAGAAAGTGTGAAAAACAGTAGAGAGAAATAGGTTAACCTATTTTTCTGTTATTCTTATAAAAAGATTATGAATTCACACTGATCAGCTGACATCAGAGTGTGTGTACGTCTGAGAGGGCTACTCTCAGTATTTAGTTAAATAGACCATAATGAGAGCTCTCTCTCTCATCTAGGCCAATCCATACACAGGGCAGCGGGCTGCTCCTGGGGATAGGAGTAGTACGAGTGCTAGTAGTATCTACTAGCAATTGGTAGTATAGACTAGTGAGGAGAGTAACTACTATCAAAGAGTATTGGGTAGTCTAACTAGACAGAGAGTACTACTACCAGAGAGTACTGGGTAGTCTAACTTGCCAGAGAGTTACTACTACCAGAGAGTGCTGGGTAGTATCACTAAACAGAGAGTACTAGGTAGTATCATTAGACAGTACTCGGTAGTATCAGTAGACAGTACTAAGTAGTGTTACCAGATAGTCTTAGGTAGTATCAGTAGCTGGTCCCAGCAGCAGGTGTAATGAGGCCCTGGTCTCTCTCTACAGTGCGGAGTGATATCTCTCTCTACAGCGTGCTCGTCTGTCTCTACAGCCTGCTGGTCTCTCTCTACAGCCTGCTGGTCTCTCTCTACAGCCTGCTGGTCTCTCTACAGTGGGCTGGTCTCTCTCTACAGCCTGCTGGTCACTCTCTACAGCGGGCTGGTCTCTCTCTACAGCCTGCTGGTCTCTCTCTGCAGCGGGCTGGTCTCTCTCTGCAGCGGGCTGGTCTCTCTCTACAGCGTGCTGGTCTCTCTCTACAGCGTGCTGGTCTCTCTCTACAGCGTGCTGGTCTCTCTCTAAAGCGTGCTGGTCTCTCTCTACAGCGTGCTGGTCTCTCTCTACAGCGTGCTGGTCTCTCTACAGTGAGCAGCTCTCACCTGATCCTGTCTGCGTCCGACAGCGCCTCCTGTAACACACAACAACAACAGTGGCATTAGTGTTGCTATTGGATTAGCCTCCATTAGATCACAGCGTGTTCCCGGAGAAGCAGAGCGCCTGCGGAGGGGGGGGGGGGGGAATTATCGCTGCCATTGCTCAGGATCAGGAAGAGCAGCGACACGCTCAAACGGTGTCAGCCCAGGAGAGAAGACCCCCCTCCAGCAGGAAGAACACACAGAGGGACAGACAGGAGGACGCAGACGGCATGTCGTGTGGTCGATACCCGGGGGGAGCATACCAAGTGTCCGATCCAGGGATTGTGTGTGGATGAGAGGCTGGTGTTGTACAGGGGCCAGCTGGACAGTGGTTCAGACGCTCGGTTCAGACTCTTGTGCAGAGCTGGGTTAAGACCTTCTTGAGCACAGGTTCCATCCCAGCACCCCATGATGGGATTTGATCCAAGGCAAACAGGAGCAATGTGTCAATTGGGATCTGACCCCTCCAACAAGAACACAGGCCGAGGGTGGGATTCGAGGCCATGCTATGTGGACTTAAAGGTCCTCTGGTATGTGAACTCTGCATCCGTAGGAGAACAAATCTCGGTGGGATTTTAACTGAAGTTTACAGGACTTAGATCCCTACACCAGCACGATAAGAGGCTGTGGTGGGGCTTGAACCCAGACTAACAGTATTAAGGGCCCTTTTGGGCTCGCCAACAGCAGTTTATTGTGGGATTTGAACTAAGGCCAGTAGGAAAAATGCTCTTCTGGGATCGGACCACTATATTGGCAGGAGTGCAGGCCATAATAGGATTTGAACCGAAGCTAGGAGTAAAAGGATCCTCTGGGATTGACCTTAAACATTAGGACGTAGTTGGACTGGAACCCAGGCCCACAGGTGAGAAGGGTAGAACGTGGAGTCACACTAAATCAGTCGTATGGAGATGTTTATTCCAGGCTGGATCTCCTCCAACCCCGTTCTATCAGAGGAGCCCCGATCGATGGGGCTGAAGGCTCCACACAGAGACAATGATCAATACCCGATCAATAATGTTTAGGTCCCCTGGTGGCATCAACAGACCGGAACCAACAACCCGCTGTAGTAGAGACCTGGAGCGTCTCTGCTGGGCGGTAGCTTTGGGGGAAACATCTGCTCAATGAGTCGATCAATAAATGACATGACAATACAATTAATAATCAATAAGACCTTGTGAAGCTGATATGGCCCCCTGGGGGAGGAGCTCTGAACCCGTGATGAACGGAAGCAGTTCACTCGCACACACCGCCTCGGACGGTCTGATTGGTTCCCGGGTAGCAGGACCGACACATGACACAGGACGGACGTATTCTGCATGCTTGGATGACCTCCGTCCGTCGAACACAGGAGCAGGACCAGCAGGGCCAGAGGGGTGGAAGGCTCAGGGTGGAGGTCTGAGGGGTGGAGGTCTGAGGGGTGGAGGTCTGAGGGGTGGGGGTCTGAGGGGTGTGAGGGGTCTGGGGGGTGAAGGCTGAGGTTTAAGGTTTGAGGGCTGAGGAGGAGGATGGAGGCCAGGCAGGTGAAGGCCAGGCGGATGGAGGCCAGGTGGGTCGAGGCCAGGTGGGTGGAGGCCAGGCGGATGGAGGGGGGCCATCCGGGTGGAGCCCAGCTCACATACCTTGATCTGGGATAAGCTAGAGACGCTAGGGTCCGCCTTCTGATCCAAGTGAGGTGTCGGAGGACAAGGTACACCACCCGACTTCCTGTGTGGCGCCGGTACTTCATGCTGCGGGGGCTGGCCCTGCCCCGCGTGTTCCGAGTCTCTCCGCCCTCCTCGTCTCTCGGCCTGTGGACCCGGGTCCAGAGCCTCTTCTTTAGGCCACGCCCTGTGTTTTCGAGGCCCCTCCCCTCCATACTGGCTTTGACAGGAAGTGGGTGTGGCTTGTTGTTCGGGGCGGGGCTCGCGGTGCAGAGGCGACACCCATCCGTCCCACGGCCGCTGGCCTGCCGGCCCCCGCCTCCCCCCCCCCCCCGGCCGCCTGGGCCCCTGGCTCCGGCCCCGCCTCTCCGGCGACGGCTGCTTCCTGCCCAGCAGCTCCAAGTGGGCGGGGCTTAGCACGCTGCAGGTGATGTCGTCCAGGAATCCCGAGAACTTCACCTTCTCCTCCAGAGCGCCCAGCCTCCAGTTCCAGTCGCCGGGGACAACGCCGCCGGAAGAGGAGGAGGGGGGGGGGTGGCCCGGCAGTGAGGCCCTCCTCTCACGGCGGAGGTCCGGCCGTTCCAGGGACCGGCTCTTGGACCGAGCGGCGGGGGCCCGGCCACGCCCCGGGGCCCGGCTCTGGTCCAGCACCTCGGCCGACCGGGACTTCCTGCCGCGAGCGCCAGGCCGCTTCAGGATGCTCTTGGGGGGGGCGCCGCCTCGGGCCCCCCCGCCACGCCGTGCATCCCCGGGGGACAGGATCTCGACCTCCTCCCTGAAGGAGAGGGTGGGGGAGGCACTCCCCGCCCGTTCCCCCCCGCCTCCACCCTGGTGGGGCCCGGCCGGCAGCCCCAGGGTGGAGGTGGAGGAGGCCCGAGGGAGGTCCAGGCTGGAGAAGCTGGACTCCTCCTCCAGGTCGCTGTCAGAGGGCGACGCCCACCGGCCACGCCCCACAGCCTGGAGGGGGCGGGCGGTAGCGGGAGGGGGAGGGATTAGTGAGGCACCTCCTCCTCCAGGGGGCAGGGACCACAGCTCTAGATCTGAACACGCTGGAGACCACCTCCCTACCCCTCACCTCACCTCCTTACCCCTCACCTCCTTACCCACTCAACACCTTACCCCCTCACCTTCTCATCTCCTTTCCTTCTGCCCCCACAGCCAGCGCTGACCCAACAAATATTACTTTTTATACACTTTTTCCCGGCATGGTTCGGGTAACACTGACGGAGGGTAATATACCGGCTTTATTTCACACCCCAATTTACCCTCCCGGACCCTACACATATTGGCGGCTGCGTTGCCTCGACAGCAGAGACAACGTAGCGATATCAATACGAGTAGTTCTAACCGGAGAGAGGGTGAAATCCGCGAGCTGCTGATCATCATGGGGGGAGACGGGGAGAGATGGTGAGATCTACGAGAAAGTACCAGAGGAACTTTCCTTACGAGGCTTTTGCGGGATAAAAAACAAGTGGTCAGCAAAATAAATAATATGTTGGCGTTTTAGCACTTCTCAATAGTTAAGCGCGTTTGTAGCCTACACTACTCAGATCTATACTCTCTTGCATGAGGGGGTTTGGAATCATAAACAATAAAATAAAGAAATTATCGGAGTATGCAAATTATTCTAGTCGACTCTCCTTGTGTAGCCCCGCCTTCTCCAGTGAACCAAGAAAGCCAGCTCCGTGACGATGGGGGATTTTACCCCCTCGGTTTTACACAGGCAAGACAGGGAAATTGCCAGGCGTGCCAAGCCGCGAACGAACCAACTTGGCAATGTAGAAATGCCTTCAAAGACCATCATCCACCTATATAGACACATGACCTCACGGCGGGGGATAGGGGTTACCTGGCCGGGGTCCGGCTGCGACGACGACGGCGGTGGTGGCGGGGGAGGGGGCGTGGCCGGGGGCATCTCCCCGCTGTAGAGCTGGGGCGAGGGGCGTGTCTCGCGGTGCTGAGGTGGCGCCCGGCGGTAGGGCTTCCTGCTGGGGGCGGCGCTGGTCATCCTGGGCGTGGCGCGGGGGCGTGGCCAGCTGGGGGCTCCGAGTCGTGGTTATCCTGAGATGGGGAAGGGGGGAGGGGGGGGGGGGGGGGGGGGTTATTGCCGGAACCCAAAAGACCTGGTCGGTTCCCCCAGGACCCCGACACTAAGCACTCTACACACAGTCTGTCTCTCTCCTCCTCACCCTCCGTCTCTCTCCTCCTCCTCACCCTCCGTCTCTCTCCTCCTCACCCTCGGTCTCTCTCCTCCTCAACCTCGGTCTCTCTCCTCCTCAACCTCGGTCTCTCTCCTCCTCAACCTCGGTCTCTCTCCTCTACACATGAAACATCTCTTCTGTTTGTATTGCTACACCAACTCTCTCCCTCTTTCTAACACACTCAACCTACACCCTGCCTCTCTCTGCCCTCTCCCCTTTCTCTAACACACTCAACCTACACCATCGCTGCATCTCTCCGTTTTCACTCCACCACCATCCCTCTCTCTCTCTCTCATTACTTGCTCTCGCGGGCGATCGATGGTACCAATATGTTTCCACATCAGCGTGGCCCCACTGCATTCTGGGTAACCTGTGCGCCGTGCTCTGACGCTATGGATCAGAGGACCGTGGTTCGTCTTTTCCACGCCTAGAGTCCATAAAGTACCACCCCGTCCCTCCCCTCCTGCTTATTGTATGCTGTACGTCCTGGCACTTAATGTACGCACTTACTGTATGTTGTATTTATTCATGCATCTTATCCCAGCTATCTCTGATGTATGCAGGGAATGGGTTAACCCAGTTACTGTTAGTGCTTGGCACTTGGTTCTATGAACATCCTTACTGTACTACTGACTTTCTTATGACAAATGTACTTTATTGTAAGTCGCTTTGGATATAAGAGTCTGCTAAATGCCCTCAATGTAAAAGAAAATTTATTGTAAATAAAGTACGCTCTTGAAACGACCAGTCCCTCCCATCCCAACGCCGAGTTGCATCAGATAGATAGATAGATAGATAGATAGATAGATAGATAGATAGATAGATAGATAGATAGATAGATAGATAGATAGATAGATAGATAGATAGATAGATAGATAGATAGATAGATAGATAGATAGATAGATAGATAGATAGATAGATAGATAGATAGATAGATAGATAGATAGATAGATAGATAGATAGATAGATAGATAGATAGATAGATAGATAGATAGATAGATAGATAGATAGATAGATAGATAGATAGATAGATAAGATAGATAGATAGATAGATAGATAGATAGAATAGATAGATAGATAGATAGATAGATAGATAGATAGATAGATAGATAGATAGATAGATAGATAGATAGATAGATAGATAGATAGATAGAATAGATAGATAGATAGATAAGATAGATAGATAGATAGATAGATAGATAGATAGATAGATAGATAGATAGATAGATAGATAGATAGATAGATTGATAGATAGATTAGATAGATAGATTAGATAGATAGATAGATAGATAGATAGATAGATAGATAGATAGATAGATAGATAGATAGATAGATAGATAGATAGATAGATAGATAGATAGATAGATAGATAGATAGATAGATAGATAGATAGTAGATAGATAGATAGATAGATAGATAGATATAGATAGATAGATAGATAGATAGATAGATAGATAGATAGATAGATAGATAGATAGATAGATAGATAGATTAAGATAGATAGATAGATAGATAGATAGAGATAGATAGATAGATAGATAGATAGATAGATAGATAGATAGATAGATAGATAGATAGATAGATAGATAGATAGATAGATAGATAGATAGATAGAATAGATAGATAGATAGATAGATTAGATAGATAAGAGATAGATAGATAGATAGATAGATAGATAGATAGATAAGATAGATAGATAGATAGATAGATAGATAGATAGATAGATAGAGTAGGATATAGATAGATAGATAGATAGAATAGATAGATAGATAGATAGAATAGATAGATAGATAGATAGATAGATAGGATAGATAGATAGATAGATAGATAGATAGGATAGATAGATAGATAGATAGATAGATAGATAGATAGATAGATAAGATAGATAGATAGATAGATAGAAGATAGATAGATAGATTAGATAGATAGATAGATAGATAGATATATTAGATAGATAGATAGATAGATAAGATAGATAGATAGATAGATTAGATAGATAGATAGATAGATAGATAGATAGGATAGATAGATTAGATAGATAGATAGATAGATAGATAGATAGATAGATAGATAGATAGATAGATAGATAGATAGATAGATAGATAGATAGATAGATAGAATAGATAGATAGATAGATAGATAGATAGATAGATAGATATAGATAGATAGAGATAGATAGATAGTATGTAGATAGATAGATAGATAGATAGATAGATAGATTAGATAGATAGATATAGATAGATAGATAGATAGATAGATTAGATAGATAGATAGATAGATAGATAGATAGATAGATTAGATAGATAGATAGATAGATAGATAGATAGATAGATAGATAGATAGATAGATAGATAGATAGATAGATAGATTAGATAGATAGATAGATAGATAGATATGAATAGATAGATAGATAGCATAAGATATGATGAGATAGATAGATAGATATAGATAGATAGATAGATAGATAGATAGATTAGATAGATAGATAGATAGATAAGATAGATAGATAGATAGATAGATAGATAGATAGATAGATAGATAGATAGATAGATAGATAGATAGATAGATAGATAGATAGATAGATAGATAGATAGATAGATAGATAGATAGATAGATAGATAGATAGATAGATAGATAGATAGATAGATAGATAGATAGATAGATAGATAGATAGATAGATAGATAGATAGATAGATAGATAGATAGATAGATAGATAGATAGATAGATAGATAGATAGATAGATAGATAGATAGATAGATATATATATATATATATATATATATACATATAAAAAGAAACAAATGACCACATTAATACAAAGCCATAGTCACAGTAAATGTTCTTGGGAAGGTCATGTCTCGGTGGCCCCTCAGACCCCCGCAGAGAGAGAAGAGGGGAGCGAGCTGAATGGAGAACGTATGAAAGGTTGGCTGTGGCCTCACGCTCCATGAAGGAGCCGGATAACTCTCCTCCACAGCCGCAGACTGATTAACGTGTGATATAATGTGGACGCGTCGGCCAGGCAGGATGTGCTTCATTCCATCAGATGTGTACGAGGGAGGAGTCTTTATTGTGTTATCGCTGAGACGTCCGGTCGAGACACTCGAGCTCCAGAATGTTCCACGGTCTCCTTCCCTCTCTGGAGGTCAGCTTGAATACGACACAACCAAGAAGAGAAGCCTTCTGTTGGCGTTACTGAACACTGAAGCAGGGAGCTGAATCGAGAGCCCTGAGTGTTTTCAAAAGAGAAGGGAAGTATTTATATCCTCCGAACAAAGCCAGGCTGCCTATTAGAACTATAAAGAGCCTAGCAATGGGGAGGTCTGATCGACATAACGTCAGGTCATCTGCATAGAGAAGAAGTCTGTGTAACATAGTCAAATTTTGTCTTTTTCTGTTTTGTTTTTGGAGAGCTGAGAAGCTTAATGGAGACTCACAGGCCAAGAGGAAGAACTTCTCTTTAAAAATCTCACACTCTTCACTGGGGCTAAACATGACTACTAAACACTGGTCGCTGCCGTCGGTAAAGAGCGTTCTGCTCTTCCGAGACATCAGGGTCAGCCCCGGTCTCCAGGACGGAGGGCAGAGGTAACACACGATGGAGGTCCTGCACATTTACTCCACTGTCATGACACAGGATACGGCCTCGGCTAGAGTGAGTCCCCTGAACACACCCTAACAAGGGCATTAACATATAATATATAGGGGAGAGCGAGAGAGAGAGAGCATGACAGGGTAGCGAAGATAGAGAGCGGTAGAGTCAGCATGCCTCTTGGCTACAGATTGATCCCAGTAAAGTGTGTTGCCAACAAAGCAGTTGATTGGCCGAATCGAGCGGCGCTACAGCGAGCATGTCAGCGCTAGGCTACTTATCTGAATGAAACCTATGGAATCCAATAGGGATCCTGCTCCACACACACACATACAAACCTCTAACACAGGCAGGCAGGCAGGCAGGCAGGCAGGCACACACACACACACACACACACACACACACACACACACACACACACACACACACACACACACACACACACACACACACACACACACACACACACACACACACACACACACACACACACACGCCAAAACATACGCACAACCCTGAACACACACACAAACACTCACGCAAACAGACACACACATTATTAAGACTCCATCACACATACAACCGTGACTGATAAAACCGATGTACACACGCACATATATGCACACACACGGTCGCACACACTAAGTGACCGCCAGCAGTGGAACACGAGACGGCCCAGTGACGGCTCCGTCCTATGGATGATCAATGGCGGTGTTTGTGTGTATGCGTGTGTGTGTGTGTGTGTGTGTGTGTGTGTGTGTGTGTGTGTGTGTGTGTGTTTATTGCTTCCAAAAATAGCAACGCTATTCACTTTACACTGGGAGATGAAGGTGTGCCTCTGTTAATTTGTGTGAGTGCGAGGGTGTGCTTTGTGTGCGAGTGCGTTGTGTGTGCGCGTGTATGTACGTGTTTGTGTGTGTATTTCTTTGCTTTAGAGGATTAAAAGGAGACAAAAATAGCCCCAATTAACATCACACAGTGATGCGTGTTTGGTGCGCGTGTGTGCTAGATTCTACACGTTAAAGAAGCACGACATTATCAGACATGTACAGCAGCATGCCACCAACAGGCCCTCATGATGTACGCTTTAATACAGTAGCGCGTAACCTCTTTAAATTAAGACTTTCATTTCTCCTGCCACTGTTCTGTTGTGACCGCTGAGTTCCTGCTCTGGGGTCATAAAGTACCAGCCTTATTTTATAGACCGGGGGTGGGGGGGGCTTACTGCACCCAGCAGGTCCCCTGATGAAGGGAGCACCCAGCAAGCACCCTGGGTGCTTGCTGGGTGCTCCCTTCATCAGGGGACCGCAATGTCTGTGTATGAACGAGGGAATGAACACGTGTATGAACAAGTGAACGAATGAGTGTATCAACGAGTGAATGATTGTATAAAGTGAGTATGAACGTCCGGTTAACTAGTGAATGACAGAGTGAATGAACGAATGAATGAGTGAATGCATGCATGCATGGACGAGTGAACGTGTGATCGAATGGACAAGTAAATGAGTGAATGCACGAGGGAGTGAAAGCGTGAATGAACGAGTGTATGAACGGGTGAATGAATGAATGCGTGAATGAACAAGTGTGTGAATGAATGAACAAAGGAGTGAATGAACCTGGGTATGAATGAGTGAATGGAGTAGTGAATGAAGGAGTGAATGAAGGAGTGAATGAGGCCCTGGTGGTAAAGCCCTCAGATTGGCCGCAGGTGTCAAATCGTTGTGAATGTTGAACAGTGCAGTGCGTTCAGTCGTTACATGACTGGGAGACGTAGTTTCACTTTGATTGCGCCATCAGTGTTGCACCCAGCAGGTCCCCTGATGAAGGGAGCACCCGGCAAGCACCCTGGGTGCTTGCTGGGTGCTCCCTTCATCAGGGGACCGCAACGTCTGTGTATGAACGAGGGAATGAACACGTGTATGAACAAGTGAACGAATGAGTGTATCAACGAGTGAATGATTGTATAAAGTGAGTATGAACGTCCGGTTAACTAGTGAATGACCGAGTGAATGAACGAATGAATGAGTGAATGCATGCATGCATGGACGAGTGAACGTGTGATCGAATGGACAAGTAAATGAGTGAATGCACGAGGGAGTGAAAGCGTGAATGAACGAGTGTATGAACGGGTGAATGAATGAATGCGTGAATGAACAAGTGTGTGAATGAATGAACAAAGGAGTGAATGAACCTGGGTATGAATGAGTGAATGGAGTAGTGAATGAAGGAGTGAATGAGGCCCTGGTGGTAAAGCCCTCAGATTGGCCGCAGGTGTCAAATCGTTGTGAATGTTGAACAGTGCAGTGCGTTCAGTCGTTACATGACTGGGAGACGTAGTTTCACTTTGATTGCGCCATCAGTGTTGGACAATGAACATGAATAATTGATGGGGGACGTTGGGGATTCCTCTTTGTTCAGATCCAACCCTGATCAATAAGCTCATCACTCTGACGTTGTATCGGACACCATGGACTGGGAACCCTCCCGTCTCAACACCCCTCGGTTCAAACCAGCCAGAGGCATCTGTTGAGCTGTCAAGTCTCCGCACAAGGATAAGGCGTATGCTTTTAAGTTTTCTTGAGGATGCCTTCAACACATCACTATGCTCGACCACGTACATCACTAATTTCATCTTCCCAGTTTCCATCTGCCTTAAGTCCAAAAAGATAGGTCATCAATATTTAGTCATGAGGCATCCTCTTTCTTTATAAACTGAATTAAAAATAATTATCAGATCGATACTCTGTCATTAAAACCGTATTTTATTACATCCTTTCCGGTACAGAGGAGTATAAATAGTTAAGTATGCACTTAGGATTCATTAGCCAATCAAAGCCCTGGAGCACTCTTCCTCCAGATGAGCCAATCAGAACCAGGTCCAGATGAGCCTCGAGGAAGTGTGTGGCCGTGAACCCGCTGCGCTCATCAAGTATCTGACGCAAACCACTGCAAAGTCTGGCTGCCATGGCGACCAGGGTTTCCTACGGTTGCCTCTATTGAATGTGTGACGGCCTGTCACACAAAGACCTTTTTCTGCTGACGATAGAAGGGAAGGAGATCTGCATCACGGCAGGACTCCTCCATCCATCAACACAAACTGTTAGCTGTCACCCTGAAGACGGCGGGCTTTGTTCCGCGACACCACAACACGACAACAAGACAACACAAACTGTCAACTGTCAATTACGACGGGAGGCTTGGTCCCGCTACAGCACTGCACAACAAAACAACATCATGACAAGACAACAGCACGACACCACGACACCACAACAGACAGACAGGGGTTCATCGTCCAACTCCAGGTTAATTAAGAGAATGGTTGAAAAAAAGAAAGCGGCATTCAGCTCAGGAGGAAGAGTGGGTCGGCTGATAACCAGAAGGTTGCTAGTTCGATCCCCTGCTCCTCCTAGCTGAGTGTCAAGGTGTCCATTAGCAAGGCACCTCACCCTGACTGCTCCTGACAAGCTGGCGTGGTGGACACCTTGCGTGGTTGATATGGCTGTCGGTATGTGACTGTGTAAATAAATGGGTGAATGTTAGGCAATGTTGTAAAGCGCTTTGGGTGGCCACTGGATAGAAAAACGTTGCCTAAATGCAATCCGTTTACCATTGAACCACCACAGGAACACGCTGATCAACAGGAACTGAAAGAGGATGTTTCCTTTAACTCCCCGGTTTAAAGTCCTTGTACGAGCTAATAAACTTGACAACCTTGCACTGAAAAAGCTTACTTAGCCTTGTGTAGCATCTTACCCAAGCTATCTTTGTTGGATGCAGGAAATGGGTTAACCTAGCGATTGTTAGTGCTTGGCACTTGGTTCTATGAAGATCCTTATTGTACCCACAGCGATATATGGTTATTTCTCTTCCTTCTGACAAATGTACTTATTGTAAGTCACTCTGGATAAAAGTGTCTGCTGAACGCCCTAAATGTAAATTTAATAATAGGTTTGATGTAGGCCACACACAAACACAAGTTTAGATGAAGCTAAATCCGCTACTCTAAGGAGGAGAGGGCCGAGGTATAAAAACACTGACGTTCTAAAGGTCACAGGGAGAGATCTCCGGTAATGAATCCAGCAGGTTGGTCTTTTTAAAGCGTGTCCATTTTTAAATTTGTACTGTCTGCCTCAGTTCAGCCACTAATCATAGTGCTTCAAACTGGAACCGTGGTATAAATATGCACAGTACACACACACACAGGGTGTGTATCAGGGAGGAGAACAGTAGAATATAGTATAGAGTATAGTATAGAATAGAGTCCTCTCTATATAGTAGAGAAGAAAACAGGAGCGCAGATAGTTGCATACAGTAAAGTAAAGCAGAGTAGTATAGAGTAGACTAGAGCAGACAGCCCAGCGTACAGCAGGGTAGTGTACAGTACAGTAGCCTAGCATACAGTACGATAGCCTTATGTACAGTAGCATAGCGTACAGTAGAATAGCATAGCGTTCAGTACGGTAGCATACAGTACGGTAGCATACAGTACGATAGCGTAGCGTACAGTGCACTAGCCTAGCGTACAGTAAGGTAGCCTAGCGTACAGTACGGTAGTGTACACTACAGTAACAAAGCTTAGCGTACAGTACGGTAGCGTACAGTACGGTAGCGTACAGTACGGTAGCGTACAGTACGGTAGCGTAGCGTACAGCACGGTACGGTAGCTCCTAGCGTAGCCGCTGCTCACCTTGTGTGTTAGCTCCTGCTCCTCCTGCCTCCAGGCTGCGGCGGCCGGCGGACCACATTCACCGCCTCCCCCTCTGGGCATGAGACGCTCCCGCTCCCCTGGACCCCGCGGCCGGTGGAGACAGAGCACAGGAGACCAGTCAATACCCAGACCAGCTGTCAATCACCCCCCGGCCACCTGTCAATCACCCCCCCGGCCACCTGTCAATCACCCCCCGGCCACCTGTCAATCACCCCCCGGCCACCTGTCAATCACCCCCCGGCCACCTGTCAATCACCCCCCCGGCCACCTGTCAATCACCCCCCCGGCCACCTGTCAATCACCTCCCCGGCCACCTGTCAATCACTCCCCGACCACCTGTCAATCACCCCCCGACCACCTGTCAATCACCTCCCGACCACCTGTCAATCACCCCCCGACCACCTGTCAATCACCCCCCCGGCCGGCTACAATTACCACACTGCTGCTAGCGAATCAGCTTCCAGTACCGGTCAGGAGACAAGGGGCTAGGAGGCAAGGGGGTAAAGAGACAATGGGCTAGCAAGCAGGGATTAGGAGGCTGGGGCTAGGAGACACGGGGCTAGGAGACTAGCATGTTAATCAGTAGGGCTCTACAGTTTTAGGTCCAACTTCATAAAAAAGGAGTGGGGAGAACCGCGCCTCTATGCTGCTTCTAGATTCAGTCCCCCCGTCGGGCCCCCACCGAGGGCCCCCGCTGTTGGCTGAAGGCTGACCCCCCCGCCCCCCCCCCCTCCTCAGAGGAGCAAGGCGGTGTGAGCTCCAATCAATGTTTCCCTTTCATCTGACTAAACCTTATAGCCACAACAACTGACGTGTTTGATGGTTTGTATTCAGCTGTACTGTGAGTATGTTCTGCTTATTCCGGTTTATCTTCTGTGAGGTTTCTGGCTTAAAGCTGAGCAACTGTAACAAACAAACTCCTCTGATCCAGGAGGCCGTCTGCGCCCCCTGACCCTTGACCCCTGTGCTTCCTGTCATTCGCCAGCGTCAAACAACACGGCGGCTGGCTACCGGATGATGCTAACAGCTGTTTGTGGTGTCAGCCATGCAGGGCATTAGCCAACTCGTCAGCAGCAGCAGTCAGGGTGGGGCGTCTGTCTCAGGGACACCTCGACCCTCGTGACCAGCCGACCCGCTCTACCTCCTGAGCGGCACGCCGCCCCCATAGTGATGGAGTGCGTCAGGTCCTACTAACCAACACACCGCCCCAGTCACAACAACCACTTATCCAATAAAGTCAATTAAAACCCTAATCCTTTGATTGCAATCATCTCTTATAATAATAACAATAATGATAACCTCCTTTGAGGGCGTCTGCCTGCCGTTAAACGGAGCAGTACTGAAGAACCCGACCTGACCGGAGCACGGCACAGTGTTACTTAACCCCGCCCGGGTGTCATGTGAACCGCCCGCCGCTGCCAGAAGACCTGCCGAGAGGAGCAGGAGGGAAACCGGCCAACAGGACCACTTCCCCCGGCCAGTAAGCCAGGTGCATGCTGGGTAAAGGCTGTTGCCAAGAACTGCTGACAGGGGATTTTTCTTTCCAGGCAGACTAAAAAGGCCTGAGTGTTTTTCTGTGAATCACCACCATCTTGTGTTGCAGGGAAGCTGAGAGAGGAGAGGAGGAGGAGGGAGAGGGGGGGGAGCTTCTTAGTGTAAACCTGCTACTCTGCTCTCAGTTACCTTCCCGAGCGCCCCCGGCAACGGAGACGGAGAGAGTTCTTGCCGCTGCGGAACGCTGGAGCAGGAGCTCAGCAGAGCGGATCACTCACTCGCCATCGGGGGTGGACTGGGAGCTGCCCAGTACAACCAGTCTCCTACTGGTTGACACTGGGAGCTGCCCAGTGCAACCAGTCTTTTACTGGTGGACACTGGGAGCTGCCCAGTACAACCAGTCTTTTACTGTTGGACACTGGGAGCTGCACACTACAACCAGTCTTCTACTGGTGGAAAATAGAAGCTATCCAGCACACGGGTAGTTTTCTTATGGTTGACACTGGCAGCTGCCCAGTACAATCAGTCTTGTACTAGTGGACTCCCTGTGGTTTTCAGGATCTGTGATGATGTACTGCACAACATTCAAACAATTGCACACAAAAACACACAGACACACATACACCAGCTGGAGGTGGTGCGGTCCCAGGTGTTACGCAACTCATTAGTGTTAATTGATGAGGCTAATAGCGGCAGGTACAAGATGGCTGTTCTGTCTGCAAGGCGCTTGAGTTTGCTGTCTTATCTCTGCTGAGCAGACCAACAGGTCTGGCTTCAGAAGACATCAGGGGGAGGCGAACATGGAGGACACGGCATGACGGGGTGCTACTCCGCATTCTAGCTCACTTATGCTAGGATACTTAGCTTGATAGGGAACTTGGCGTGTTACGCTACATAGCATGAGGGCACTTAGCATTAGGGATGCACCGAATTTTCGGCCACCGAAAATTCTCGGCCGAAAATGGCCCAAATGCGCATTTACGGTCAAAATACTTTTGTCTCCGAAACAACACGGCCGAAACAGAAATTTCTGATGACGCAAACAAAAAGCGCGGCCAGCACAATAAGCACCAATATGTCTGCTGTGTGGACGTTTTTCAATGTTTCTGAGAAAGACCCACATATAGTAATAATTGGCATTATAATTTCTTTCGGTTTTCGGTTTTGGCCAAGAATTTTCGGTGCATCCCTACTTAGCATACGTGGATAAATAAAGTACAAATACAATTTAAAAAAACATGGAGGATAAGGACATGGAGGACCTCGTCATATGAGGGCCGTCGGTCCACCAAGGGTTTCCTTGGCTGTCTGAACGTTGACCGGACTTCTGTCGTCTGGTGCTCCCAAACAAAGCTCTGCGAGCCCTGGAGTGAAGAACAGACTTAAAGCGATCACCGCTGTTTACTGCTTCATCGTCAAAAGACATCCACCGACCGGCCGGCCAGCGGAGCGGGCGCTACTGCCCATGGCCGAGGGCAGCCCCCCAAACCATCACCCCAACAATCCCTAAATCCCCCGCGCCCTCCACTCCATGTGGGGGGAGAGGCCGCACTCTGGTTTAATCCGTTTCCAAAGAGATCTGGACCCCACCGGACCTCAGTATAGGTCCACCCCCTATTAGACCCAGGGAGTAGCCCCCCCCCCCCCTCTCTGCCCCCCCCCCCCCAGAGACCGGCCCTGTGAGGAGATAATCAGAGGCAGCCATTGCACCACGGCCCAGCCTGCAGTCATTACTCCAAGACGGGGAAATCACATCCGTTTCAGAGTAGCGATGTTTGCCCCCCCCCCCCCCCCCCTCCCCAACCCCCCCCCCCCCCCCCCCCCCCCCCCCCCCCCTCCCCCCGACACCCACTCCACCAGCCCAGCCTCCCCCCCCACCCATACCAGCAGTACTACAGTTCTACTGGGAGTGGCCCAGTACCACCAGTCTTCAACTGGTGGACACTGGGAGGAGCCTCGACAGTTGGCCGAGTGATGGGTGAGGATGAACGTGATGTGTGGTTTGTTAAATAAGGTGGCGTTTACGGAATGTATTAATAGTTTTCGACTGGGAAATTTTACAGGAAATAAATCGCCTTCTATGATTTTGTGAATTCTCCATAGACGTCACGACGGTAGTTAAAGATAGGGTATGCGATTTTGCGGAAAACAGCCGTTGAGATTCTGTCGCGTTCTCTCTGGTCCCTCCCTCCCACGCGCTACCTGCTGTAGCTCCTCCCTCCGCACGTCAGTGATGCGCGTTCATGTGAATTCAGTTACATTGATAGGAAGACGAAACACCATGTCCGATTCCGAGGTAATTAAACATTAGTGCTGATAACTGCATAAAAACATATATAGCATCAACATCCTACTCTCACAGACATAGGTAGATGGTAGAAAGGTAGCTGTATCAGCCAAGCAAGTTAGCAAACTAAGTGCAACTGTAATTTGTTAGCATAAGCTGCTAGGCTCGTGAACGCTCACGCAGGGGACTCTGACGAACGTCGGTGCCAAGTTGTACGGACAGTCCCACAGCCAATAAGAACGGAGAATCGGAGCCTCACTCTGATTGGTCAAAGTGTACATGATCGGTGGCAATTTTTTGGGGGGGCACACAGAGGCAGGGGAGAGCAAAGTGATGTGCAGATATTCTCAGAGCACTTCGCCTACATATAGCTGACTGGCTATTATGACATTTTTGCTAAATATTTCAGTAAAAAAATCGCCTACCCTAGCTTTAAGTTGTGAATAATCAGAAGACATTTAGTTAACGGTTGTAAGCATCCGGTAATGTATTAAAATACATTCCAAACTCTAAAACTAAAATAACAGCTCGATGAACAGACAGACATAGCAGCTAGGAGGGAGACTAGGCAGAGAGAGAGAGCAGGACAATCTGTCTCCCTGCTGTCTCACTAATGGTCTGCCTTCCTGTATGCCCGACTGTCTCCCAATCTATTAACTACCTGAAACTTTGTTCACGGGGCGGTTGCTTGAATAACAGCCGTGTGTGGGGCGTGGCCTCCCTGACTCAGTCCTCATCACTCCTCCCTCATGAAGCCAGCGGGGCTGAAGACAGGAGCGTCAGGCTTCACGACTGAACACAGCGCTGGGCTTTGGGGACGAGAGTCGAGACCCCCCCCCCCCACTCATTCAGGACAGACCAGCAGTGATCTTCCATCATGGGAATAGTTCAAGCCTTCTGACGAAGCATGAGAAATCTCCATCTTTCAACCGTAAACATCTGAATAACATAAGGCCCTCAGGCGAGGTCTGGGCCCTCAGCACTCTGAACTTTAGTCTGAGCTCCGCTGTCCAAGGTCCAGAGATAGACGAGACTGTTGCTATCTGAAGATCTCTTCCACGCCGGAACCATTGCTAGTAGTGGTAAAACGCAGCAGTTACTGCCGATAGCAAGGTGCTTTGAAGTGGATAAGAGCAGATAATGGATAAGAGCAGATAGTGGATAAGAGCAGATAGTGGATAAGAGCAGATAGTGGATAAGAGCAGATAGTGGATAAGAGCAGATAGCTCCGATATCAAGTTAGCTCTGAGTGATAGCAAGGGCAGATAGCTCCCATACAGAGGGAGCTAGCAGGAGCATAATAACAGATAGCAGCATGTGACGTTGTGGAACCACATAGCCTGGGGTGCATGGGGGACGCGTCGAGGCGTGACGCCGTACCGAGCGCACAGACACCATTTTGAATCTGCACCTACGCCCAATCACGTTTGAGGGTCACTAAAGATGTGAGATTGACGGGCTGTATCGGTTTCACCAGTGGGTTCACCAAGCCAGGCTCCTCTTCTTGCAGACTCGCATCATCTGTGTGCACAGGCGCACACTTCGACGTATCACTGTCTTCCTGGAGGGGTGAGACCTGTAATATCAGACGTGTGTGTGTGTGTGCGTGTGCGTGTGCATGTGCGTGTGCGTGTGTGTGTGTACTGAGTCATTGCTCTGAATGGATCCTGTGTGTCGGCTGGTGGTTGGGGGGGGGGGGGGGGGGGGGGGGGGGGAGAGGGGCGAGAGAGCGAGCGAGCCGTAGAATAGCGAACGTTCTCGCTGAACCAGAGCGCTGAGGTGTCTCCTCCTGGTGTGTGCGTGTATCTCTAGAGGTAGCGACGCATGCTAGGAATGTATGAACTCAGTGTCTTGACGTCGGGAGCACAGCCTCCCCCCCCCCAGCCCTGAAACACACCCCTCCATCCTCTCCCTCCATCCTTCTTCGTCGCTCCGAGGAGCACAGCTGACATTCAGACGTCTCCTCTTCTCCTTCCTCCTCTCCTAACGAGACACGTCTCCTCGTCTCCTTCTCTCCTACCTCCTCTTCTCCCCTACCTCCTCGACACGTCTCCCCCTCTCATACCTACTTTCCTCCTCTCCACCCATCCAGACCTTGACATGTCTTCCCTGCTGTCCATTTCACCCCAGAAACGTTCCGCTTCCAACCAATCATCTGTCCACATATTGACGAATTGTCAATGTTTCTATTATTAATGCGTCCTAGGGCTGTTGAAATACATTTACGAGTCTGATGGTCAGCAACTGACTAACAAGAACACTAGCTGACCAACTGACCCACAGACCACCAACCGACCCATAGACCAACTGACTAACTAGACCAACAACAGACCAACAAATGACTAACTAGACAACCAACTAACTAACTAACTGTCTGTCCACCAATAGTCCTAACAGACTTACCAACTCGACCAACAGACCAACAGACAGCAGATCGAGCGTCAGACTTCTCATGAAGGGATAACTTGAAGAGCCCATGAGGCTTGGTTGACAGACAGCCTATCTTGCTTGTGTGCTGACAAACACAGACAGGATGTCTCTGTTTGCTGTTGGTCTACGATCTGATTGGCTGGCTGAAGCACTGCTTACTTTCAGAGTAGATCAGACAGTGTTATTTATTAGGCCTAACTGGCTAGAAGGTGTCCTCCATCCACTATCACACAGATAAGATAAAAACAAAGCCTTTTGAGGAAGGGGTATAGGGCACTAGATTTAGTGTTCAATAACAGCGAGAATGCGAGTGCAGATTCTGAGAGAGAACTTTGACTCTTTCAGTGACAGTGTCTGTAGAACAGTACACATGGGTTATTTCTTCACTGAGATAACAATACTCATTGGAACCATTAACCAGATTTAAGTACCCAGTGAACTCAACCATCAGGATCTTACAACACATCATATTTGAGCAAATTTGAAAAGGAAATATTGTGAAAATGAATTGCGTATCATCTGAGAAATTCAACATGAACGGCTCAGAAAGCCAATCCAGTATCAGCCAGTAGACTTTTCTCCTCCACCTCTAATGGTGGTACACTGGTACCAGTGGGGCTTCGGGGGAGTAGATGCATCATGCAGTGTCAAGAACATTGCATCCCACGCACATCGATTATTGCTGGGTTCCTGATTGACATGTGAATGAACGGTGGGATTGAAACAAAGGCTTTTTGGTGAGCTTCATTCTGCCAGTAAAGCCTCCTAGGGGGCAATCCATGACTCACAGACCACTCTCGGCTCCACTAAAGAACCACAGCGTTTACAGCCTCAACATCACGTCATGCCTGCATCCTTCTCCATGCATTTTTTTTTTTTTTACAAATCACAGGTGTTGTGGTGAGCTTGTGTAATCAAGGGTATTTCATGTTAATTAGCCATGTTGTGTGGACAACCCAATCAGACAACATGGTTCTCTGATAAGATGCTAGCCCTGTAGCACACAGCTGGGAAGGCTGGCTTGGTATCTTCTGAAGGAGCACGTTGCCTGACATCTGAATGATCAGAAGCGCTCGCTGTCACTTCCATTAAATAACTGTGCGCAATACTTTTCATTTCCGAAGGCTGTGTCTGCTCTTTATATTTTGCTCTCAATGTCAAAATGTTAGGTGCACAGCCATGGAGAACTCCTTAACATCACAGGAAACAAGGCGGGACTACACCTCACGATTTCCGGGCCAGGCTCTGCTGTAACACGGTAGGACTGCTGCACCAGAGGTTCTGTTGTCACACGGTAGGACTGCTGGACCAGAGGTTCTGCTGTAACACGGTAGGACTGCTGGACCAGAGGTTCTGCTGTCACACGGTAGGACTGCTGGACCAGAGGTTCTGCTGTCACACGGTAGGACTGCTGGACCAGAGGTTCTGCTGTCACACGGTAGGACTGCTGGACCAGAGGTTCTGCTGTCACACGGTAGGACTGCTGGACCAGAGGTTCTGCTGTAACACGGTAGGACTGCTGGACTAGAGGTTCTGCTGTAACACAGAAGGACTGCTGCTTCAAGATTACCTCAATGGTTACCTAAAGTAGAAAATGCACTGGTGGACCTATTCGCTTCGGACTAGAGTCTTCAGCTTGGGGATGTCATTTAGGAAGACCTTGTTTGAGAGCTTCCGAGTCAGGAATAGAAACTGATTTCTTAAAAGGTTCTGATTATGTGATGCTTCCTGCTCCACTGACATGGACAGATGATAAAGCTGTTTTATTGGCTTGCTCAAATGGTAAAGCAAGGCATTAACATCGACAGGGTGTAGGGTTTGATTCCCACTGGGACAACTCCTGCTTTGCACTTCGTGTATGCACTCAATAATTCACTTTGGTAAAAGCATCCACCCAATCGCACTATATACTCCACACAGAAAGAGCCAGTGAAAACCAGCCATGAGTCAACAAAACACTGGCCTGCATTTATGTATGCACATATGAATAAAATCTTCTGTTCTGCACCTCTATAAAGCTACACTGGAGACTTAGCTCATTGGCAGTTCCATGACTGGACAAACCTCCTTTGTTTGGGTAAAACTCCCCCACCCCTGTGTGTTGTGGTCTTGATGTAAGTATGTGTCGAGGTAGGTCAGATGCTGTGGGGAGCTGCAGGTTTTTCTGGTATCTGCTGACCCAGAGTCATTTAAAGGAAGTGAGATTTGGAGATTTAGGGAAGAGTTTGGATAACATGACCTCGGAAATCCTGAGGCAGCCATTTGATTTGATGAGTTTTGAAAATCTGTGCTTTGCTGTAAACGGATACGATTAGTGGAATCTGAACTCAGACCTGACTAACTATCCGTCTCATTTGTATTGTATCATAGTTAGTTACAAGAGGAAGTCAATAGGCGAGCCTATAATGTGCAATATTTACACTTTCCCAATATTAGTCACACAACACGTCCTTTCCTGTCAAACTGTGGGACACACACCTACGTCAAAGTTTGAGTGGGTTGTTGAACACACAACAGGCATTAAAGAGCCCAGACGACTGGACAGACTTCTAATGTGTATCCACGTTATGAATAACGGCTCTGGCATCTGAACAGAAAGGTGACATTAGCACATCGCGTGGGGAAAAGAGGAGAGAACATTATCGTACTGTCCCCAATACGTGCTCCCGTCTCTCACTGCGACGCGGGGACAGCCAGGAAAATGACCGTCATCATCATCCGCATCATCAACATTCCATATCACCTCCTTTTTCTCACACACACACACACACACACACACACACACAGTTCATCTTTCTCTCTCACACACAAAAACACAGACACACACACACTACACCTCTCACATACAGCCACACACACGGTACATCTCTCTCACACAAACACGGTACATGTCTCATACACACGCACACATACGGTACATGTCTCATACACACGCACACATACGGTACATGTCTCATACACACGCACACATACGGTACATGTCTCATACACACGCACACATACGGTACTGTCTCATACACACGCACACATACGGTACTTGTCTCATACACACGCACACATACGGTACATGTCTCATACACACACGGTACATCACACACACACACACACACACACACACACACACACACACACACACACACACACACACACACACGGTACATCTCTCTCTCACACGCACACGCACACACACGCACACACACACACACACACACACACTCACACACACGGAGGGCTGGGCTCTTCAACGTAACTAGCGCCGTTGTGTAAAAGTAATTCCCTGATCCGGGCTGAACACTCTTGGCTATGAGCAGGGATCGGTGTGAGCAGATTGCAGAGAAGCTTTGGCAAACCTCAATAAATGCCCAGCAGCCGCAGCGGAGGGTATCTATACCGACAGAGAGGCGAGGTGCCGCCGGTGTTACTGTACATACTAGTGACATAACAGTAATCTGCTCTCATTTGCTGACACCGATACAGGCTCCATTTACTAAGAAATGACATTTCGGAGTTGATCGCCTCCCGATCGTCGATGTGTCGATAGTGGAGCCTGCGGCAATGTCAGATCCCATCGACATCATGTACCAGCGCGGGTCCGACCCTATGTAGACCATGTTCCAGCCCGGGTCCGACCCCATCATGTACCAGCCCTGGTCCGACCCTATCTAGACCATGTTCGAGCCCGGGTCCGACCCCATCATGTACCAGCCCAGGTCCGACCCCATCTACACACCATGAACCAGCCCGGGTCCGACCCCATCTACATCATGAACCAGCCCGGGCTCGGTGCTTCACTATCAACCTGTACACACACACCACACACACACACACACACACACACACACACACACACACACACACACACACACACACACACACACACACACACAGCTCAGTCACACTATCAACCTGTACACACACACCTATCTAACACATTTCAACATGATACTGACACATCCCCGTTCAATCTGCTGCCTGTACACCAGTAGTAGTGTCTGGCTGGTTTGCTGGCCGTGGAAATGGCCCAGTCCGACCCAGGTGCAGCGAACTGTCCAGCATGAGATCACACACCGCGGACTACGGGCAGCACGGGAAGCATCCCGGGTCGTGTCTCACCTCGGCGGGTCGCGGCCGGTGACGCTGGCCGGGGCTGGATCAGGTAATCCCCCGGAAATGTGTGCCAGCGGGCGGACTGTCGTCACAAACTTTATCCGCTCCACTCAGGACCGAGTCCGCACGAACCTCCCGACACTCTTGGTAGTGAGACACTCGGTGGTGAGACTCACTCCGCCGGGCTGGATCACTCCTCCCGCTCCGTCCGCGGGGCGCTAAACTCGGCTGGAACTTGTGGAATATTCCGCTACTCGCTACTGGAAAATCAGATCCTGGAGCCGCTGGTCGCATAGAGTTGATCTCCTGCACTCCTCGTCCGCCTCCTCTGTCGCCATCTTTACCCGCGGGGCATGATGGGTAATCCTCAGGAATCCCCGCGCCGTGCGCGTCGTGCGCGTGCTGACGTCCGGCGCGAGGAGGGGCCGTCAGGTGGCTCTGGTTTCCCGGGTCTCGTTGGAGAGACTAGTGTAGTCTGTCAAACTTCAGTACTACACAATAAAAGTCCCAGTCCCAAAGGAACCGAGTAAACCGAGTACCAATCTCTGAGCAGAAAGAGCCTCCACCTGCCCCTTATGTAGGTGACCGTTTCACACTGATTTATTTTCCCCAACCTGAGGAAAACCGTTCGGCTTTAGGTCAGCGTTAGGATTTAATATGGGGATTAGGTGTGGTACCACGTATATGCAGAGACAGGGGAAACACAAAGGGAAATCCACAAATCATACCTGGAGACAAGTATGGAGTATGGCCGTCCTACAAGGTTAGAATAGAATAGATCCTTCTGTTCTAGTCTAGTCTCTACGATTGTGTATGAAATTTGCTTCCAATATATCTAATGTGTGGATCAGAGAAGGTGATATTAAGCATACATGTGCTCTAAATATAACAAGCAACATACTCTAATACTGTACCTCCAAACAGTCATCGTTGTAGGCAGGTCTGTAGTCTGAGCCAACATGGAGCCAGACTCGACAAGGCTGAATAATTCCAGAAGGAACGTGAAATGACATGCAGATGTTAACATGCCAATAGCTGCCGTGCATGAAAACCACACACACGCACACAGATGTTCTGACAAACTGAGAAGCAGGAGAGTCGTGAGAGCGCGAGTGAAGACGGAGAGGAAGGAAGAGGGAAACAGGAAGGAGAGGACAGCTTGTGTTTTCAGTCAATATTACGACTGGCTCTCGGGATGTTCTTACTGTAGATCAAAGCTACTTCAACACAGACTGCAGCATGGCACGGAGAACGAGACGGACAGGATTGAAAAGGACGATGGAGGGAGCTGACGAGAGGACAGCAGTACACATGGTGACGCAGGGCGAGTTGAGACAGGACAAGTAGATAAGAGACAGACAGCAGAGACATTGGTGGACTGGTCTTTGTAAAGGGGACGGGGGGATGTCACTGCAACCATTCCCATTGGCGGTCATTTCTTAATCCACATTAACCAACCGTTGTTTCCGTTCCTTGAGCTACTCTGCCGCCCATCCAGTGTTTGGTTTCTAGTGGTGAGATGCACGAGTTATGCTCTTAGAAACTGATCCAGCGTTGACTTTTATGGTTTGCGTCGACACGATACAGCAGACTGCTGGGAGGCGATGGATTACAAACGATATTCTAATGTCATTTTATGTCCTCTTGGAAAAGTCTGGCTGTAAAAATGAACATCTGGAAACTATCAGACTAGCGTCTTGAAAAAAGGATAGCTAAATAAGGATTATAGCTCAATGAAATCAAGCAAACAATATGATAAATGCCATGTAATTTGGTACAAAAATCTCGTCATTTGGAAATCTGAAAGTTAGAAAACCTGCTTCACACGAAAGGCTCAATGTGACACCAGAAAGGACCATCTGGGATAGATTAGGTGGGGCTCCCAGTACCAGGGTTCGGAGGCGACAGTTTGCTGTGAGGCTAAACGAGAAGGCTCCAGTCTCATTCACTCTAGATACCCATGACACCCAGTAGCTACGTTATGTGGGATAACGTAGAGGCAGCCCTAATCTAATGACCATCTGCAAGGAACACAAGTGCCCCTGAGGGAATGTCTTACGGCTGAATGGGAATGTAAAAAAAAAAGTCAATGACATCAAATTAAGGAATCCGAGATGATTTTATTCTGAAATTCTTCACGAGTTACAATCATCACCCTGCACAGAAACAAAAAGCCAAAACATTTAAAGTTGTTTATTGATGAAGTGTTTAATATAACTCGTCTACTCCAAGTGTTTTTAGCCTCACTTCTGGTCTCTCTGGATGAAGTAAATCAGTGTCCTCCCAGTGAATGTGTGATTCTAGGGGTGTAAGGAGTACACTAGGTGGGTTTGGTACACATGGGTGTATGGGTGGGTGTGTAGTTGGAGCCCAGGGTCTTCACGGTGGGGCGGAGGTCACTGCTCCAGTAGACTTGTTTGGGTCGACAACAGGAGCTTTAATATCAAACAAAAGGTTTTAATAGGTCATCACCGGTGTAACAGAATGAAGAATTAGTGCCATAACAAGAACAAGTCAGTGAAGCGGTTTCCAGAAAGGACTATAGACTGAGCCCATCCCTCCCCTGGTTCTAGACCGGCCCCGTCTCTTACCTGGTTCTCTGCACCGTCTGTTGCAGGACAGACCGAGGGACACGTTAGGCTTTAGGGTTAGCTAGTTTAATATTTGTAAGCTAGTTTAATATTACGACGTGATTAAGGATGTTTTAAATGGTACGGTTTAGGGTTAAGATTAGGTCCTAGGTTACCGATGGTTAAGATTAGGTCCTAGGTTACCGATGGTTAAGTTTAGGTCCTAGGTTAGGCTGAGGGGTTAGATGGTTTAAGTCTAGTTGAGGTTGAGGGGTTAGATGGTTAAAGTCTAGTTGAGGGGTTAGATGGTTAAAGTCTAGTTTAGGTTGAGGGGTTAGATGGTTTAAGTCTAGTTTAGGTTGAGGGGTTAGATGGTTAAAGTCTAGTTTAGGTTGAGGGGTTAGATGGTTTAAGTCTAGTTTAGGTTGAGGGGTTAGATGGTTTAAGTCTAGTTAAGGGGGTTAGATGGTCTAGGTCTAGGGTTAGTTGCCAGCGGTGTCCCTCTACTCCTCCTGTCTGCCGTCGGCCCCCAGGTCGTCCGTCCTCTTAAAGATGAAGAAACTTTGAGCCCTGAAGCAAAAATAATAACGTGATGGTTAGGGTTAGGGCATGCTCAGACAATGATAAAGAAGGCCATGAAAGTGTATGATGAGGGCCAGAAACCCATGTAGCAGTAGAAAAGTCACTAGAACCTTTACTTCTTCGAACAGTGATGGACAACATTTGCGTCGCAGTAGATTTGTCAAACTTGACTGAGAGCTTCTTGAAGTCCCTTCATAATGCAGAAAGTACGGTTTAAAATGGATCTGGTGTCTAAACCTAATCCAGACTAGAAGCCTCTCACCAGGGTCCACGTGGCGGTCTTCAAGCTGCTGTGCTGCTCCTGAGGTCCAACCATCACCCCTGGTCCGGGTCCAGCCACCGCCCCTGGTCCGGGTCCAGCCACCGCCCCTGGTCCGGGTCCAGCCACCGCCCCTGGTCCGGGTCCAGCCACCGCCCCTGGTCCGGGTCCAGCCACCGCCCCTGGTCCGGGTCCAGCCACCGCCCCTGGTCCGGGTCCAGCCACCGCCCCTGGTCCGGGTCCAGCCACCGCCCCTGGTCCGGGTCCAGCCACCGCCCCTGGTCCGGGTCCAGCCACCGCCACCGCCCCTGGTCCGGGTCCAGCCACCGCCCCTGGTGTGAAGAGCGGTTAACATTTAGTGATCACACCCCAAGTTACTCATCAGTTAGTATTGAACCACGAATCCATCTCCAGTTTACCCTTGCTGTAGGAGGAGCTAGCCCTCTTCATGGGAGCAGTCACCAGAAGAACACCCACCTCATCTCCGTCACGTCTGAAAGTTAAAACACCAGTCAGGATCAAACACCAAGTCACCAGTACAGAGCCCTCCTGAAGCCACACCCAGTGACAGAATATCAAACACCAAGTCACCAGTACAGAGTCCTGTCACGAGTCAAACTAAATTTCACCAAGAAAGAAATTAAGATGAAATTTAAGAAAAAGGATGTTATCCTCCACATCTGTAGACCAGATCATCCTGTCTGCAACATCTGGACGCCTCCTGGTCCTCCACATCTGGAGCCCTCCAGGCTCTCTTCCACCCACAGCTCCAGTCCTGGATTGCAGAAGATCCAATGGATTAACAAACCCTGCAGAACACTGGCGTCGAAGAGCTCTGCTTGGAGGCTGCCTCTACCTTCAGGACCGTCCATTGCAGTCATCAGAACACTGGTGGAAAGAAAAAACAACAGTCAAGTAAATGATCAACTGTTCCTTTTAAACTTTTCATAAACATATTAACTCACCATTAGGAAGGCCAGCCTGACTTGAATCTAGTGAGATGGTTGTTCGGGAATCCTGACAACACAAAAACAATACATTGGTGAAAACATCCCATCAAAGCTCCAGGGTCTTAATGAATTGAGAAGAAAAGCGGTAAACTACACTTGCCTTTGGCGATGTTTGTAAAAGAATCGTCCGATCTCTTCAGATGGCCTTGGTAAATTACACAAATTCAAAATATACCAACGCAGAAATTCGTCAAGGAAATTTTTGTGTGTTTGACTCAAGGAGATTATCCATTGGATTGGCAAATGGAGCACTGGACAAAAAGGAACCACAGAATAAAACTACTGCACAGAACCCCGTCACACTGCACATAACGTGATTACACAGACAATAGATCCACACTGCACAGAATAGAACTACTGCACAGATTCCCGTCAGACATTAGAACCACAATGCACAGAAAAAAATAGATTCACACTGCACAGAATCCCGTCACACAGACATTAGAACCACAATGCACAGAAAAAAAATAGATCCACACTGCATAGAAACCACACTGCACAGAATCCCGTCACACAGACATTAGAACCACAATGCACAGAAAAAAAATAGATCCACACTGCATAGAAACCACACTGCACAGAATCCCGTCACACAGACATTAGAACCACAATGCACAGAAAAAAATAGATCCACACTGCATAGACGAAACAGAACCACACTGCACAGACACAGCAGTACGGTGACCCAATATACATTGGACACAACATGGGAAACATTAGGCGTACATCAGAGTGTTTAAAGAAAACGGCCCATCTCTTCAGGTGGTCTTGGTAAAATACCCAAATTCAAAATTCAATGCAGAAATTCGTCAAGGAAAGTAATGTGACTCAAGGAGATTATCCATTGAATTGGCAAATGGAGCGCTGGACAAAAAGGAACCACCGATTACAACCACACTGCACAGAATCCCGTCACGCAGACAATAGAACCACACCGCATAGAAACCAATTATACAGAATAGAACCACACTGCACAGACGAAACCAATAGAACC
>OLKM01001509.1:90217-102518 GCA_900291075.1 Melanogrammus aeglefinus
GTGTGTGTGTGTGTGTGTGTGTGTGTGTGTGTGTGTGTGTGTGTGTGTGTGTGTGTGTTTGGGGGGGGGGGCACAGCTGCTGCTCTCGGGAAGATTAGATGGAGGAGGGGGGGGGGGGGGGGGTCAAGGCCGACACTGGGTGGAATCTTTGTCGCCAACTCCTCTTTTCCTCCCTCCTCTTCTCCCCTTCTCGCTTTCTACTCCTTTCCCTCCTTCTCCCCCTTTCCCTTCCTCCTTCCTCTCTCCTCCTCTCCTAGCCTCCTAACCACTCAGTTCTACTTTATCCTTGTATCTCCATCATCTCTCGTCTACCTCCAGCATCTCCTCTCCTCCTGTCTGTCCTCCCCTCTCCTCTCTCTCTCCCACTCTCTCTCCTCCCCCCTCTCTCTCTCTCTCTCTCTCTCTCTCTCTCTCTCTCTCTCTCTCTCTCTCTCTCTCTCTCTCTCTCTCTCTCTCTCTCTCTCTCTCTCTCTCTCTCTCTCTCTCTCTCTCTCTCTCTCTCTCTCTCTCTCTCTCTCTCTCTCTCTCTCTCTCTCTCCTCCTCTAAGCTGCCCATGGTTTGCATGCCTGTTACAGGAGGGATGCCTCACTTCAGCTGCTGCCAATGGTTTGTATTCCATTCACAACATTACACCCACACACAGCTACTACACAACGTATACATCACACACACACACACACACACACACACAACACACACACACACACACACACACACACAACACACACACACACACACACACACACATGCTCCCACGAGCCAGATTTAGCCCTGTTGTGGAACAATGGGTGCAGGTGTAGGGTTTCCACAATGCGGGGGTCAGCGGCCCGGATCATCCCCACCCGGCAGGCCTGAGGCTGGGGTGAGGAGAGGGGGGCGAGGGGGGGGACCTCCATTCTGGCTGTGTGTTGGGTGGCGATGGAGCCACCTCTCTGGTGGTTTCAAAAATCTCGTTAACATCCTCTCCGCTGGTGGTCACCTGACCCCAGGCCACCCCCACACGTCAACAACCAATCACACGCTTGTTTACTCCTGGGCCCCGCCATGAGACTACCCTGGTGAGGCTGTCTGGGGGTCTGGAACCGCCCAGCAAACACCAGGACCAGTACCCTGGACAAGACCCGGGACCAGACCCTGGACCCGGGACCAGTACCCTGGACAAGACCCGGGACCAGACCCTGGACCCGGGACCAGTACCCTGGACCAGACCCAGGACCAGACCCTGGACCCGGGACCAGTACCCTGGACCAGACCCGGGACCAGACCCTGGACCAGACCCTGGACCCGGGACCAGACCCTGGACGGGGGACCAGACCCTGGACCAGACCACAGACCCCTGTCCCTGTGTGGGGACTGTTCATGCTGGTGACGGGGTTGAATCCCACCGGCCCCCCAGAGGAGACCTCCACTGCTGTGAAGCCAGTTTGCGTGCGAGTCCCGGTCTGGGGGGATGCGACGCAGAGTGATTTAGTGTAAAGTCACCCCTAAGTCCCTGTCTGAGATCAATGCACAACGTCTCATTGTATCTTTGTATAATGAACTGTTAGTTGTATGCTGTGTCCTCGCCCCGGGGAGAGAGGCGCCGCTCAGCTTTAAGGTATCAGCCACAGAGGTTTACTGAGGCTTGTCTGGACGTACAGCAGGACAGGACAGGACACGCATACAGACTCCAGCCACAGGTAGTATTCCTTCAGGAAGCTTCTGGAAGTCTTCCCCTGAGAGCGTGCCGGTGCAGACGATGGGTTTAGACACTGTTCCTTGTCTTTGATCAGACCGAAGTAATCTTCACCGCCATCAAGATTCATCCCACATGCAGGCAACAGCGAACCTGCAGCGATCAAATGCTTTGCGTTGAATGATGTCTCTCCCTCTCTGTCTCTGTCTCTCTGTCTCTCTGTCTCTCTCTCTCTCTCTCTCTCTCTCTCTCTCTCTCTCTCTCTCTCTCTCTCTCTCTCTCTCTCTCTCTCTCTCTCTCTCTCTCTCTCTCTCTCTCTCTCTCTCTCTCTCTCTCTCTCTCTCTCTCTGTCTTTCTCTCCCTCTATTACTCTCTCTCTGAATGCATTGTATTCCGTACAATTGACATAAAAAAAATGTGTGTGTGTGTGTGTGTGTGTGTGTGTGTGTGTGTGTGTGTGTGTGTGTGTGTGTGTGTGTGTGTGTGTGTGTGTGTGTGTGTGTGTGTGTGTGTGTGTGTGTGTGTGTGTGTGTGTGTGTGTGTTGTGTGTGTGTGTGTGTGTGTGGTGTGTGTGTGTGTGTGTGTGTGTGTGTCTGTGTGTTTGGCTGATTGTGTTTGTTTGTGAGTGTGAGCTGTGAGTGTATGATTTGTATCGTGTGTGTGGGGGGGGGTAAGTGTATGTGAGTGTGTGCCATGTAGTGTGTCTGTGTGTGTGTGTGTTTGTGTGTGTGTGTGTTGTGTTTGTGTGTGTGTGTGTGTGTGTGTGAGTGTTTTTGCATGTGTGTGTGTGTGTGTGTGTGTGAGAGTGTTAGAGTGTGTCTGTGTGTTTGTGTGTGTGAGTGTTTTTGCATGTGTGTGTGTGTGTGTGTGTGTGTGAGAGTGTGTGAGAGTGTGTGTGTGTTTGTGTGTGTGGGTGTGTGTTTGTGTGTGTGGGGGTGTGTGTGTGTGTGTGTGTGTATGCGTGTGTGAGTGTGTGTGTCCCACTGGGACAGCCCTTTCCCGCCTCCCTGCGTCCCCTAAATAAGCACTCAGTGTGTAGAACGTAGGCGTGTGTGTAAGACGGAAAGAGGGAGCCTTCACACACACACACACACACACACACACACACACACACACACACACACACACACACACACACACACACACACACACACACACACACACACACACACACACACACACACACACACTCCCACACTCACACACTCACACACACACACACACACACACTTTGGCACTCTGGAGGGCGCCCAGCAGCAGGCATGCGGAGCAGGACAGCATATTAACGCTCTTCTCTGCGTGAATACAAACCCAACGCTGGCTCTTTAAAGGTAAGAAGATCCAACGCCGCCGCACTCTGGAGGAGACCAGCTCAGCTTCATGTTATAACTTTAGTTTGGAGAGACCAGCTCAGCTTCATGTTATAACTTTAGTTTTAAGAGACCAGCTCAGCCTTCATGTTATATCTTTAGTTTGGAGAGACCGCTCAGCTTTCATGCTATATCTTTAGTTTGGAGAGACCAGCTCAGCCTTCATGTTATATCTTTAGTTTGGAGAGACCAGCTCAGCCTTCATGTTATATCTTTAGTTTGGAGAGACCAGCTCAGCCTTCATGTTATATCTTTAGTTTGGAGAGACCGCTCAGCCTTCATGTTATATCTTTAGTTTGGAGAGACTGCTCAGCCTTCATGTTATATCTTTAGTTTGGAGAGACCAGCTCAGCCTTCATGTTATATCTTTAGTTTGGAGAGACCAGCTCAGCCTTCATGTTATATCTTTAGTTTGGAGAGATCGCTCAGCCTTCATGTTATATCTTTAGTTTGGAGAGACCGCTCAGCCTTTATGGTTTATCTTTAGTTTGGAGAGACCAGCTCAGCCTTATGTTATATCTTCAATTCATAAAGAGAGACCGCTATGCCTTTATGTTATATCTGTTGCATCTTTAGTTTGCATAGAGAGACCATCTCAGCCTTCATGTGAGATCTTTAGTTTGGAGAAACCAGCTGAGCCTTCATGTTATATCTTTAGTTTGGAGTGACCAGCTCAGTCCTCTGTTCTAACGTTCTATCCTCTGTACACTGTGAGACCCTGCTGGTCTTACAGGACGTTCCTGGTACAGTTATGTGTTCTACTCTGTGTTCTACTCTGTGTTCTACTCTGTGTTCTGCTCTGTGTTCTACTCTGTGTTCTACTCTGTGTTCTACTCTGTGTTCTACTCTGTGTTCTGCTCTGTGTTCTACTCTGTGTTCTACTCTGTGTTCTGCTCTGTGTTCTACTCTGTGTTCTACTCTGTGTTCTGCTCTGTGTTCTACTCTGTGTTCTACTATGTTTGGTCAGATTGCTGCAATGGAACTGAAAATAGTAAGCTGTCTGTCGGTCTGTTGTACTGGTTGATTTACACTCGGGGAGTGTTACTCTGTGTTCTACTCTGTGTTCTACTCTTGCTGCATCCGAATACCTAGTACATACTATTTCTGTCTAGTGTCTACTACTTGACCATTACTACACTGTGACTGCTGTAGTATGTGTTTCTACTGACATGCGTAGAATCGTGCTCTGTGTGCAACTGCTGCCTAAAACTCAGCGGGTATGTCTGTGTACATGACGTATGCTTCTACTCTGTGATCTGCTCCGAAAATTCTACTCTGTGTACTGCTCTGTGTTCTCTTTAGTCTCTACTCTGTGATTGAATATAAAGAACTGCTCTGTGTTTCTTACTCTGATTACTACTATGATTGGATCATGTTCTGCGTACAATTATATATTTAATAGTATATCTATCTGGCTGTATTTGTACTGGGTGATATGCTCTGGTGGTGTTCTGTGTGAAGCTACTCTGTGTTCTGCTCTGTGTTCTACTCTGTGTTCTACTCTGTGTTCTGCTCTGTGTTCTACTCTGTGTTCTACTCTGTGTTCTACTCTGTGTTCTGCTCTGTGTTCTGCTCTGTGTTCTACTCTGTGTTCTACTCTGTGTTCTTCTCTGTGTACTGCTCTGTGTTCTGCTCTGTGCTCTACTCTGTATTCTACTCTGTGTTCTACTCTGTGTTCTACTCTGTGTTCTACTCTGTGTACTGCTCTGTGTTCTACTCTGTGTTCTGCTCTGTGTTCTACTCTGTGTTCTGCTCTTTGTTTTGCTCTGTGTTCTACTCTGTGTTCTGCTCTGTGTTCAACTCTGTTTTCTACTCTGTGTTCTGCTCTGTGTCCTACTCTGTGTTCTACTCTGTGTTCTGCTTCTGTGTTTCTACTCTGTGTACTGCTCATGTGTTCTACTCTGTGTTCTACTCTGGTGTTCTACTCTGTTACTTGCTCTGTGTTCTACTCTGTGTTCTACTATGTTTGGTCAGATTGCTGCAATGGAACTGAAAATAGTAAGCTGTCTGTCGGTCTGTTGTACTGGTTGATTTACACTCGGGGAGTGTTATTTGAGTTCATTTCAGTTTATTATGCAGACTAAACACGAGCCGGTCAAGATGACTAGGTCAGGGTCTGGACAGTAAGACCTGACCAGAGGTTCACTGTCCAGTCCAGTTGGGTTTCTGTGTGAACACTATATTATAGTTCAACAAAGAGCTGTAAACTGACATATTTCCACCCTAAATAAGTTTTTGGTTTCTTGCTGTGGATTACTGAAGCCTAACCGAACAGAACCAAACTATCGTGAACCAGTGGTGAACAGAGAGCCAAGCCGGTAAACAGCAGTCTGTAAATACCTAAAACCTCCTCATGAAACCCGCTAGTCCAGTACTGCTCCGAGTACTCTGGAGTATGTCTACTCTTCTGTCGTTCTATGTTTTAATACAGTGTAGTACAATACTGTAGTACTCTTCTACAATACTTTGTACTCATACTGTGTGTTTCTCTGTAGTACTCTTGTAATACTCTTTAGTAATGCTGTGTGATATTCTGTAGTACTCTTCTATGGTACTCGATAGTAATGCTATGTGTTTATCTGTAGTACTCTTCTAATGCTCTGTAGGAATACTGTGTGTTTCCCTATAGTATTATTGTGATACTCTTGTAGTACTCTGTAGTAATACCCTCGCCACAGATACTTTCTGTTGAAAGAGGGCGGTGGTTGGGGGGGGGGGCTGGAGGGGTGAGGTTAGAGAAGGGCTGGGGGGGAGGGGGGAGAATGTGGTGGAGGGGGGAGGAGGGGGGTGCAGACAGGTGGACATCACAGCAGGAGAGAGGAGAACATGTGCTTCTGTGTCTCTCTCCTCTTCTCCACTCTCCCCTGTCAGTATGTCTGTCTGTCTGTCTGTCTGTCTGTCTGTCTGTCTGTCTGTCTGTCTGTCTGTCTATCTATCTATCTATCTATCTATCTATCTATCTATCTATCTATCTATCTATCTATCTATCTATCTATCTATCGATCCATCTATCCTGGTCCAGAACCAGTCATTATGTTGTGTGTGTGTGTGTGTGTGTGTGTGTGTGGTGTGTGTTGTGTGTGTGTGTGTGTGTGTGTGCTGTGCGGTGCGTGCGTGTGCGTGCGTGCGTGCGTGTGTGTGTGTGTGTGTGTGCGTGTGTCTCAATATGTGTGTCTGTGTTAGTGGTTGTTTGTGTTTGCCACAGTGTGTGTGTGTGTGTGTGTGTGTGTGTGTGTGTGTGTGTGTGTGTGTGTGTGTGTGTGTGTGTGTGTGTGTGTGTGTGTGCGTGCGTGCGTGCGTGCGTGCATTAGTGTGTGTGTGTGTGTGTCTGTTTGTGTGTGCGCGGGAGCGTTCTGTCACACACTGGCTACAACGTGCATCAGGTGTCTGCTACACTGTGTGAGGTTGTGTGGATGTGCCTGTGGAGTGTGTGTGAGGTGTGTGAGTGTATCTGTGGAGTGTGTGTGAGTGTGTCTGTGGAGCGTGTGTGAGGTGTGTGAGCGTGTCTGTGGAGTGTGTGTGAGGTGTGTGAGAGTGTCTTTGAGAGGTGTAAGGTGCGTGAGGTGTGTGTGATGTGAGGTGAGCTCTGAAACCCACCGGGGAAGCGGCCTGAGAAGGGCTCCATGAACCACGTGGTCCTTTTGAGACCGAGAACCCTGGAGCCAGACCCACCCTGCTCCCCCTACTGGGGGGCCGGTGGTCCACTACTGCAGCCCACCGGTGGACCGGCCAAGGAGTGTGTGTGGAGTGTGTTGAGGGTGAACTGAACTTAAAGGTGCCATGACATGCTATTTTATGGATGCTTTAATATAGGTATTAGTGGGCCCCTAACACAGTATTCAAAGATGTTCCCGAAATTCAGCCGTGGCGCAGAGTTACAGCCACTCCGAGCCAGTCACACATTGAGCTTCCCCCAAATGCGCTGTTTTGGTGTCTGTAGCTATACACTACACTACACACTACACACTACAAGTCTCGTTGTAGAAATACCAGAGAGGAGAGTCCGACGTGTTATGCCCCATAACACCAAAAGCAGAACGGTTATCCAAATAACAAGGAAGTGTACAACACTTGCGTTACAGTCCTGGAGCTCTATATCTAAATAATATCATAAAATACATAGATATCTATATCATATAATACATATTGTCACGGCCAAAAGCTGTGTGCGCCTCCAGATGATATTATGAATCACAAACGACTTTGTCTGGTTCTCCGACGTCTCTGGTTCTTCCACTTTCACATCAATCTGAAGTAGACTGAACCGCACGCTGTCTGCTGCCGGCTGCCCGCTGCCGGGCGGTGGTGCTTAGCGGCGGTGGTGCAGCGCGGCAACCGGTGGCATGTCACAGTTCATGTACTTCAGGTAGTCAAAGCCAAAGTTCCTTTCCCCCCAATTCCTTCTCAACCATGGCTGAGATAACCCCCACTACAGTCTCGTTGTGGAAATACAAGAGACGTCAAAGAACCGACAAGAAACACTTACAGTGTTACAGTGTGTGTTTTCACACGCGGGCAAAAGTCTCTGGGCGGGCCAGGCAGAGTAAGGGGAGGAGCTTATATGCTATGTGACAACATAAGAAACCACATTCCAAATCAGCTCGCTTGAGCACAGGCAGGCTAGGGGAACTCATATTTATGTTAGAAAACCTCATAAAGTGAGATTTTCATGCCATGGCACCTTTAAGGAGTGTGTGGAATGTGTTGAGGATGAACTGAACTTAAGGAGTGCGTGTGGAGTGTGTTGAGGGTGAACTGAACTTAAGGAGTGTGTGTGTGTAATGTGTTGAGGGTGAAATGAACTTAAGGAGTGTGTGTGTGTAATGTGTTGAGGGTGTGTTGAGTGTGTGTGGAGGGGGTGTTTAGTGTGTGGAGTGTGTCTTCCTCTCATCTCTCTCTGTCGGTCTGTTGAAGCCACAGCTTCAAAGATGAGAGTCAGAGACCAGGTCCAGGTTACTGTCTGTCTATCTGTGTTTCTGTGTGTCTGTCTGTTGGTCTGCCTTCATGAATGTCTGTCTGTCTGTCTTTCTGTCTGTGTGTCTGTCTGTCGACAATCGAGGTGCATACAATAAAATGGATGTAGCTAGCATGCTTATAGCCCTGCTATCATGCTATCACTCAGCAATACATTGACCCTGTTGATGCTGATGCTAATGCTCAGCCATGCTAGTGCCGGGGCTAACCCTGATTTGGGGCTCTAGCGGTGGTCAGCATGGAGGCCGCCGGTCCCTGATCCCGCCGCGGTTCTGACCGGACAGGAAGCGCCCGCTGCCCAGCTGCTGGCCGTTTAACGTAAACATGAATTAACATCTGATGGCTCGAGGCAGGTGGGCCGAGGGTTTGTGTGGGTTGTGAGCGGCGGTAAGCCCCCGGAAATCTCACCACTGTCTCTCGGATTTCTCCTCATAAAATATGTTCTCTCCCTGAGGATAAACCACCCTGCCGGGGGACTTCCTGTCCCGCCTGTAGGGGAGCCCCCCTCAGAGGACTGCAGGGTTCGACCAAACAACACGACAGCCGAACAAACAGGGACAGGAGGGGGCAGAGTCGTTAGTGGGTGTGCTCGCTAGCGCCTTATTGGCTGCTTTGATTACGAGGTTTGACTTCAGGGGGTCATAGGATAACTTCAGGGGGTCATAGTGAGGGCATGAAGTGCCGTTTGTGTGTGTGTGTGTGTGTGTGTGTGTGTGTGTGTGTGTGTGTGTGTGTGTGTGTGTGTGTGTGTGTGTGTGTGTGTGTGTGTGTGTGTGTGTGTGTTGTGTGTGTGTGTGTGTGTGTGTGTGTGTGTGTGTGTGTATGTTAATGTGTGTGTGCGTGTATGTGTGTGTGGATGTGTGTTTTTGTACATGTGGGTGTGTGGTATGTGTGTGTGTGTGGGTATAATATGTAATGTATTGTGGAACACTCTTTCTCTAAATTTCTCTAAATCTTCACTCTAAATGTACAGTAGAGGAGGGATCGTCGGCTTTGTCTTCTGTAACATACCAGAGCTGCACACTCACACATACACAAACATACTCACTCACTCACTCACTCACTCACCACTCACTCAGTCAAACACACACACACACACACACACACACACACACACACACACACACACACACACACACACACACACACACACACACACACACACACACACACACACACACACACACACACACACACACAACACACGCACTCACACTCACACTTACACTCACACAGATACACTCACACACAGATACACTCACACACACTCACACTCACACTCAAACACACACACACTCACACACACACTACACACACTCACACTCAAACACACTCTCACACACACACACACACACACACACACACACACACACACACACACACACACACACACACACACACACACACACACACACACACACACACACACACACACACACACACACACACACACACACACAAACACACACCCACACACACAAACACAAACACACACACCCCGGTGCTGAGTGGGCGCCAGGCAAGTCGGTTCCTGCCGGGGTGGAATGTGGGTCGTGCCGGAGCGATCTAATCCCGGGACGAGGAGCCTCTTCCTGGGTCCTTCCCGGGAGGATGGCCCCGGGGCCCGGCCCCGCTCAAAGCAGCCTGCCGTCGCCACGCCAACCAGCCACTGTGAACCCTGACCTCCGAGAGGGAAGGGAGACGACAGACGGACAGACATACAGGCAGACAGGCAGACGGACAGACAGACAGGCAGCCATGTGTCATACCGCCACTCGGACTGGCAGACGTGCGGACAGACAGGCAGACAGACAGAGAAACGACATATAGACAGACAGAGAGAAAGACAGAGAGAAAGACAGACGGACAGACAGACAGAACAAAAGACTGTTTCTTGTCATGTTCACCTCATCCTGCATTGTGTTTATGATGTGTTTTTCCCATCCCATAATAAAAAGGGTTGTTTTAGTCTTGGGTGTGGCTGTGTCTTTAAGAAGCAGCAGCCAATCTGATTGGTTTAGATGAGAAAGGGGCGGGGCTCTCTGTCATTCTCTACTTAGTCTCCGTTTCTGACAACCTTGTCTTAAACCTCTGTCTCTGCCTGGCTACCTGTCTGTCTGTCCACTCCTTTACCGGCCTATCTGTCTAAGTGACCACACGGTTGGAGTTAATCAGCGACAGCACCTGTTCCTGTGGCTGACAGAAAGACCTTCAGATAACAACCCAGGTGTGTGTGTGTGCGTGTGTTGTGTGTGTGTGTGTGTGTGTGTTGTGTGTGTGTGTGTGTGTGTGTGTGTGTGTGTGTGTGTGTGTGTGTGTGTGTGTGTGTGTGTGTGTGTGTGTGTGTGTGTGTGTGTGTGTGTTTGTGGGGGTGTATTGTATGTGGGAATGTGTTGATGTTTATGTGTTTATAGGTTTATGTATTAATGCGTATGTATATATGTGTTATTGTGTATGTGTGTATGTTGGGATGTGGGGATATGTGCATGTGTGTGTGTGTGTGTGTGTGTGTGTGTGTGTGTGTGTGTGTGTGTGTGTGTGTGTGTGTGTGTGTGTGTGTGTGTGTGTGTGTGTGTGTGTGTGTGTGTGTGTGTGTGTGTGTGTGTGTGTGGAGATATGTGTGCATGTACATATGTTGTTTACTGCTGTTGTTGCCGGCTGGTGTCTCTGTAGTAGTGGTCAGTTTATGATCCAAGTAGGATCATCCAACCCAGATGAGTTTGGAAATGCTGGGATACAAGCGGCTGTGAAGGTCTCTCTCTCTCTACTCTCTCTCTCGTCTCTCTCTCTCTCTCTCTCTCTCTCGCTCTCTCTCTCTCATCTTCTCTCTCTCTCTCTTCTCTCTCTCTCAGTTGCTCTGGTCTCGCTCTCCCTCCATCTATCGTCTCTCTTCTCTCTCTCACTCCTCCTCTCTCTCTCTCTTCTCTCTCTCTCTCTTCTCTCTTCTCTCTCTCTCTCCTCTCTCTTCTCTTCTCTCTCTCTCTCTCTCTCTCTCTCTCTCTCTCTCTCTCTCTCTCTCTCTCTCTCTCTCTCTCTTTGTTGCGGTTAGGACGATGTTGAGGGACTAATTAAGGTAAGGGTAAGGGTTATGTTAGTGTATATTGTGGTGAGGATGAAGTTAGGGGGTTATCTAAGGTAAGGGTTAGGGTTATGTAAGGGTTAGCTCTGGTGAGGATGAAGTTAAGGGATTAATTGAGTCATGTGGGAGTACATCAATACACAGAGGTGTTAGATCGACCCGGGACAATGCCTGCAGGTACAGTTCCTTCGAAGGGGGCATGGCTATCAAGCAGAGGGGTGGGATTCTGTTTGAGCGGCGTGGTTTCACATGAGAGAGGTGTGTCTAGGTACTGTGAAGCTGAACTCATACCCAGGTGAAGTGATGTTGTCATGTCGTTACAATCTTCTGCTGAGGTTGGAGAATCACTAACAACTGAAAACAGGGTTTAGCCGGATGTGTTACGGATTATAGACAGATTATAATCCCGTGTCTGGCCTATGAATTATTACTGCTGATTAGCAGACAATGCTGATGCCCATGAAGCCTGAGTACCAATCTAAGCGCCTGAGAGAACACAGAGAGTTGAACATTGGAAACATCAGAGGATGAGGATGAGGATGAGGATGAGGGAGAAGCTGTACCTCAAGGAGAACTTGGACCTGAGGGGGGGGGGGGGGGGTATCTGCTGGTGTCCCGGAGGAGAGACAAGGAAGAGAGAGAAGTCAAGCTGTCACGATTGAGAGAGGAGCACCGCTCACACTATCGCGAACACGACCGGTTCACACCAAACAGGCCGAGATGAAACCGCCGTGCTACATTTAGCACGTAGCGCCTGCTCCATGAGGCGTGAAGCCCAGGGAGCTTCCTGTCCTGAAGCCACGCTCCTCTCCACCTGCTCCTCCTTGGGGTCTGGAGTCTGCTCCATCCAGGAGCAGACCGCCATACACCACCTCCAAGCAAGGATACCAACCCACCTCCTCCTCCTCATCCTCCTCCAGCTCCTCCTCCTCATCTTTCTCCAACACCCCCTATAACACGTCCTCTCCTTCCTCCTCCTGCTCCACCAGCTCCTCCTCCTTTTTCCCCTCCTCCTCCTCCTCCTCCTCCTCCTCATATTCCACCACCCCCTCCACCACCTCCTCCTCCTTCTTCTCCACCTCCTCCATTTCCTCCTTCGCCTCCTCCTCCTCCAACCACAAGGAGAGGAAGGTGTACAACAACAGAAACAACAAGTATCCCTTCAGGAGAAGAGGTGTAGAACTGTGACTTATAAATAGAAA
>OLKM01001509.1:104043-106543 GCA_900291075.1 Melanogrammus aeglefinus
GGTGTGACGCGCAACGTGAATTATTGAGGGGGACGGCGGACGGCGGACGGCGGCGGGCGCTCAGGTTTCAGCCGGTTGATCCGCGAGGAGGGGCAACCTCTGACCCCCGGAACGCCGACGCATCCCGCCGCCGTTTGAACATCAGCGGTAAGCGGTTACCCGCCATTAGCAGTTAGGGGTTAGCGGCCCGCCCCCCAAAACCCCCCGCGCGGTCTTTCATGTGCGCGATGGTGGGGGGCGGGGGGGGATCCTTGATGTTAGCACCGCCACCCTAGCTCGTAAAAACACTTGTTCGTGGATTCCGCACGCTACGCTGCCATACGTCTCTCTCTCCGGGCAATCGATGATACGGGGGGGGGAGGGGGGCGGCTCTTTGTGTTGATCTCCTATGCCAGATTTATGTGCTGCCGGGGGCCAAAGATAGAGACAGACCCCCGGGTTCCTGGGCTCACACTGAGGGGCCCAGGGGCTGAGAGGGGCCGGGAGCAAGGTCACTCTCTCACCCTCTCTCTCTCTCTCTCTCTCTCTCTCTCTCTCTCTCTCTCTCTCTCTCTCTCTCTCTCTCTCTCTCTCTCTCTCTCACTCTAACAGTAGCTCTCTCTCTTCTCTCTCTAACAGTATCTCTCTCTCTCTTTCTCTCTCTCCTCCCTCCTCTCTACTCTCCTCACTCTCTCTCTCTCTCTCTCTCTCTCCTCTCTCTCCTCTCTCTCACTCAACTCTAACAGTCGCTCTCTCTCTCTCTCTCTCTAACAGTATCTCTCTCTCTCTCTCTCTCTCTCTCTCTCTCTCTCTCTCTCTCTCTCTCTCTCTCTCTCTCTCTCTCTCTCTCTCTCTCTCTCTCTCTCTCTCTCTCTCTCTCTCTCTCTCTCTCTCTCTCTCTCTCTCTCTCTCTCTCTCTCTCTCTCTCTCTCTCTCTCTCTCTCTCTCTCTCTCTCTCTCTCTCTCTCTCTCTCTGTCTTTCTCTCTAACAGTGTCTCTCTCTCTCTCTCTCTCTCTCTCTCTCTCTCTCTCTCTCTCTCTCTCTCTCTCTCTCTCGCTCTCTCTCCTCTCTCTCTCTTCTCTCACTCTCTCTTCGCTCTCTCTCTCTCTCTCTCTTCTCTCTCTCTCTCTCTCTCTCTCCTCTCTCTCTCTCTCTCGATCTCTCTCTCTCTCTCTCTGTCTCTGTCTAACAGTGTCTCTCTCCCTCTCTCGTCCCAGGGTCTCCTCCTCATCATGCTGACTCACAGAGAAGGAGGTTTGGTTCTCCTGCTGCTGAGCCTCGGCCTGCTCCTCCCCCAGCCCTCAGTAGGTCAAGGTCAGGACCAGGGTCAAGGTCAAAGCCAGGACCAGGGTCAAGGTGAGTCTCATGCGAGGTCTGAACGTAACCCCTCCACTCTGTGCCAGAGATCAGGCAGAGCAAGGCGCTCACAGTCTGGGTGAGCGTGGGTAGCCCCGCCCATTCTGCCGGCGATTTCAGTTCACTCTGCAGAAGGGTCTGGGGAAAAGCAATACATTGCTTTCTGCTTCCGATGCGTTTTTACGGGAGCCAATCACCAAGCTGGCTTCTCCCCCCCCCCCTCTGCGCGCTATTGGCTGGTTTAACACAATGACGACAGGCAAGCGGCGGCAAGCAGCCAATTGCGTACAGAGTAATTTGAACTAGGCCCGATGATCATGCCTCTTGAGCTGAAGAAAATGACAGCAACTTCCCCAGACCAACGTGCGATCTACGATGGAAGTCTGGCAATAGCCAGGCTAAGTTACAGTCCCTGTGTAGCTCAGCTGGCAGAGCAAGGCACTCACACTGCCAGGGTTGATGGTTACATTCCCTGGTTTCCTAAACTTGGAGGGCAAAGTACTCACACTGCCAGGATTGGTGAATACAGTCCCTGTGTTGCTCAACTGGGAGGACAAGGTGCTCACACTGCCAGGGTTGGTGGTTACATTCCCTGGTTTGCTCAACTGGGAGGCCACGGCACTCATATTACAAGTGTGAGGTTAAATTCCCTGTGTAAGAGCAGGACATTAGCACTGATCTACTCACAGCTCTGTAAAACAGAGCAGAATCTTTTGAATGACGTGACATATTTTACTAAATAGCTTTTAACTGCAGTACTACCTACTGCAACTTCTGTAAAACATAGATATTATGTGAATAACCACATATCATACAAACTGGAGTGTGTATCCCATAGAGACTTCCTGAAGTATGTCAGTGTGACGCAGTGTGTAGGCGTGTGTACCTTCTGTTTGTAAGTTAGTTATAGCCGTTATGTTCTGAACACAACGCCATATGATAGAAGGGAAGTTTCGCAAAATATCGGATTACTATCAATCCCAACAGCACTATTAATACAGTTAATAGCACCTGCACTATTAATACTGCAGCACCCGTTCCCCAGTACTGCACTGAAACCCTCTCACGGTCACATGACTGGCTCTGAGGTTTGGTGATGTGGTTCCTGTTGTCCCGGTGATGAGTGTGGTTCCTGTTGTCAGTGATGAGTCCTCTCATAACTTA